>PVLD010026544.1:0-22048 GCA_004027595.1 Dinomys branickii | reverse complement strand
ATGTATATATGAATATACATATATGCAGGAGGGCTAACATGGTTCTACTATTGTATTATATCACTTAATGCTAAGGAATAATCGATGACGGGTTATTTGATCAATCTTGTATGTCTGTATGTGTTATCCTGAACACACACTTTGAAGATATCAATATGCAAAGCAGCAACTATTGGTGGTTTTTGTTGTTGTTGTTGTTTGCCTGTTTTGTTTTCTGTCTTTGGATTTTTGGTTTTTGTGTTTTTCTGTTGTTGAGAGGATTAATTGTCTGACCAATTTTGCATGTCTGTATATGGGTTCATATATTTACACTTCGAAGATGTCAATGGATGAAGCAATAACCAGTGTTGAGATCATGTCACCTTGTCTATAGATCAGTTGTGACTGTACTATTTTTTATGCTAATTGGTGTCTGTTTGTTAATATGTTTTTGTACTTTTATTAAAAAAAAAACTAATTTATCTGAATCTCTGCTCTTTTTAGGGGGGGCTCCAGGTAATGAATTTAATGTTAACTTGTAATCCTGCCTTAAAGAGTGAATCCTCTTTTTTCTTTAAAGGGAAAAATGGTATTTAATTTTTTTTTTTTTGTCTTTTTGAGACAGGGTCTCGCTATGCAGTTTAGGCCTGACTTGAGCTCTCTTTGTAGCCCAGACTGGTCTCGAACACCCAACAACCCTCCTACCTCTGCCTCCTGAGTGCTGGGATAACAGATGTGTTTTGGTATTTAAAATATATTTGTGCATGGGTTGGGGATGAAGTTCAGTGGCACAGTACCTGCCAGGCAAACACAAGGTCTTGAGTTCAATTCCAGGTACCAAAAAAAAAAAAATTTGTGCAGTTAAAATTAAAACAGAACTGAAATCTACAATGTTAGCTCCACTATTTTGAAAAAAAATTTGTTTTTCTTTTTGAGACAGTGTCACACTATGTAGTTCAGGCTGGTCTTGAGCTCACTTTGTAGCCCACGCTGGCCTCAAACTCCCAGTGATCCTCCTGCCTCGGCCTCCCAAGTGCTGGGATTCCACCCCACTTGGAGATGAAGATTGAAGAGACAGAAAACAAAAGTTTGGAGAACAAGTATATTTTTACAACAATAAATTTCTACATTAAAATGTGTGGAAGACGTGAAAAGCAGATACGCAGAGATGAAGATTCCAAATAAAACACGAGAACATTCATTTTCTGGAGCGTTTTGCTTTCCTCAGTTTCATTTAAAATACAGCATTCACTTAAATTGACATGCATTGATGATATGGAAAAAATATCATAAGCACATTCTACAGTTTTTACAATAAAAAGTGATTCTTAAGAATTGCCAACTAGTGTTAGTGTACGCATTTTTTTTTTTTTTTTTTTTTTGCGGTACTGGGGATCGAACTCAGGACCCTGCGCTTGCTAGGCAGGCGCTTATTCCACTGAGCTATATCCCCAGCCCTATATTAATTTGAATTAGTGTTTCTATAGTTGTTTTGATTTTAAAGCTATGCATAAAGAAGTTATATTTTAAGCCAGGCATGGTCACACACACCTGTAATCCCAGCACTTAGGAGGCTGAGTCAGGAGGATTGCCATGAGTTTGAGGCCAGCCTGGGCTACATAGTGAGACACTGTCTCAAAAAAATATATATTTTATGTGTGTACATACTTAAGCAATATTGTAAAATGAAAAGTCCATATCACATACTTATAGAAATTAATAAATATAATTAAATACATATTTACCTGAGGAGGGGAAGGAGCAGGAGACAGGGAGGATTGGGATCAGGGGAAGGGAAAGGGTGAAAATTGAAGGAGAGAGGGACGGTTGCTTGATGACCTAGGGTTTATAATCAAACCAATTTTCAACTTGAAATGCAAAGCTGCAAGTTAGGGAGGAAGTGAATATTCATGTGGTTGCTTCTTCACACCAGAAAGCAACTAGGATGTGCTGCAAGGCATCCAGCATGGAGTCCGAGCGAGGCTCTGAGGAGCTTGGCTTGAGAAGACTGAAAGGTGCAGATGGCACATGGAACACACAGGTTGACTGCGAGCAAAGGAAACTTGCAGCCAAAATGATCCTTACTGAAATATATGGAAACAAAGCTTTTGTCAATGGAGAGGGGAGGAGGGGTGGGAGGGAGGGGAAAGGGATGGGAAAATAAGAATCAACATATCATGTACAGGTACAAATTCTCTAGGATGAGTGCGATCATTATGTATATCTAAAATGCACCAATAAAATCTGATTAAAAAAATAACATGAAGGGCATGGGATATATCCCAGAGGCACATGCACCTGCCTGCCAAGCACAAAGTGCTGAGTTTGATTCCCAATACCAACAAAAAAACTAAACAGGAGAGATCCTGCCTGCTGCCCCTCCTCCTAAAGGGAGCCTCTGTCCTGAGGAGCTCAGATGCCTGGCCCAGTCCCCTACCCCATGGGCCAGGCAGCCAGCGCAGGAGGTGCCTGGGACATAGCAGCTGACTCATCCATCCAGAGGAACCCAGGGTAAACCCACTCCAACAAGGGGAACCACTTTGCATACAAACTCCTAAGTTATGGTTGGTTCTGCTATATAACTACAGATTTTTGCATCTGTGGTCTGAAGTATAAGATGAATAGTCACAACAGTTTGCCAATTTCTAAACTGTGCTTGGTGCTGTCATTATTGCTAATTGTACTGTTGTAGCGAGGATGTCACATCTGTTTTAATCAGTTGTTCTCCCTTGTGTAACAATATTGGGAAGCTCTGGGGTAATAACTTCACCATACCCTACACCAAAAGACCGGTGACAGAACCAACATTCCACTCTCACTTAACTGGGAAGGTAGGATCCTGGAGCAGACAAAAACCAAGAATCTCCTACACACAGAAGATATTCCTGAAGAACAAACTTTTCCTAGAGAGGCCGTGATACTGGTGATATAGCTACTTACTACCAAAACTCATAAGGATCATCACACAAAACAAAATAATTTTTAAAAAATAGAAAATATCAAGATGAAGGAGGAAATGCAATCTCAGACCTCCAGCCCACCCAGAACAAGTCCAAGAGACAGCAACCTAGAAAAAATTGGAAGTCAAACTTGAAATTTCTGAAATGATTGCAAGTGAAGTAAAGAAAGAACTCCAGGAGGCTATGGAGGAAATAAGATAAGAAATAATCTCTCAGATTAAAAAAAAATGACAACCATAATGAAAAAATTGCTCAGTATATATAAAGGAGACATAGATTAAAAAATAGAAGTGCATAGGAAAATGATGGAAATCTTGAATGAACAATATAGGAAAGAATTAGAATGCATGAAACAGATTCAAACAGATATCCAGGAAATTAAAAATTCTGTTGAAAGCTGGCAAAACTGCTTGAATGAAACTGAAGAGAGACTTTCAGACCTTGAAGACAGGATTGCATCTAGTGATCATGAAAGGAACAATCTCTTAAAAATAACGAGGAACCAGGAAATAATTCAACAGCTGCAAGATGATGCAGAGAAAAACAATATAAGATTTGTAGGTATCAGTGAAAAAACAGGAGTCAATGCAAATGACATAAAAAGACTATTTGCATCAGTAATAGCAGAAAATTTCCCAAGGATGGGAAAAAAATCAGACACAGTTAGTATGGCATGTGGAACCCCTGTTAGCCATAACCAAAATAAATCTACACCTAGACACAACAATCAAGATCCCAGAAATTCAGCATAAGGACAGAACATTAAAAGCTGTTAGAGAAAAGAAACAGGTCACCTATGCAGGAAAGCCCATCATGGCAGTATTCTCAACACAAACCATCATACCAAGAAGAGCTTGGATTTAAATATTTCAAGTCCTGAAAGAAAACAACTTCCAACCCAGAATGCAAAACTATCTTTCAAAATTAATGGAGAAATAAGATACTTTCATGACAAAGACCAACTGAAGAAATTCATGACCATTAAACCAACCCCGCAGAGAGTACTAAAAGGTGTTCTAGAAAGAGATAAAAGTGGCCACAATTCCAAGAACAACTGCAGAATGAAACCACCAAGCAGGCCAAGCAATTAAACAGGAGGGAAAGTAGGGAACTAACAGCACTAAAATAACATAACAAAGGTAAGGTAATACATGTCAGTTACAACCATTAATGTAAACGGCCTCAATTCACCAATCAAAAGATACAGACTGGCAGAATGGATCAAGAAACAAAATCCAACAATATGCTGTACACAAGAAACACACTCAACTCCAAATACACAAGAAACATTTAACTCAAAGGGAAATTCATAAACTGGAAGTCAGGGGATGGAAAACAATACTCCATGCAATAGCAACCCAGAAAAAAACAAGGGTAGCTATTCTGTTTGCAGACAATGTGGACTTGAAACCAAAAATGATCAAAAGAGATAAAGAAAGTCTCTACATATTTTTCAGGGGAAAACTTCAAGAGGAAGAGATAAGAATCATAAATATATATGCACCAAATATGGGCGCACCTAGCTATGTAAGACAAACATTAACAGACATGAAAAATCAAATAATCAGAGCCAGTTATGGTGGCACATGTCTGTAATCCCAGCACTCGGGAGGCTGAGGCAGGAGGAATGTTTCATGTTCGAGACCAGCCTGGGCTACAAAGTGAGCTCAAGGCCAGCCTGATCTGCATAGCGAGACCCTTCTCAAAAAGACAAAAAAAAAAAAAAAAAAAAAGAAAGACAGAAAAATCAAATAATCAATACCACAGTTGTAACAGGAGACCTTAACACCCCATTGTCACAAAGAGATAGATTGACTACACAAAAAATCAACAAAGAAGTAACAGAACTAATCCAAACTTGTGAACAAATGGCCTTACTTGTCATTTACAGAGTATTCTACCCAACAACATCAGAATATACATTCTTCTCAGCTGCACACAGGATGTTCTCTGACTATAGTGCCACGAGATTGAAAATTAGTGACAAAAGAAACCACAACAATTCCATAAATATATGGAAATTAAATAACAACCTCCTGAACAACCCATCAGTTATAGATGAAATCAAAGAAGACATTAAACAATAACTACAATCACATGAAAATGCAAATACAACTTACTGGAACCTGTGGGATGCAATACAAACAGTCCTTGGAGAGAAATTTATAGCAAGGAATTGTCACATGAAAACAGAACAAGCACAAATAACAATCTAATAGTGCCCTCAAGCTTTTAGAAAAACAAGGGCAAGGCAATCCCAAAGTCCAAAGAAGGGAGGAGACTATAAAATCAGAGTAGAAGTTAATGCAATAGGGACTAAGAAAACAATACAAAGAATTAATGAATTAAAAGTTGGTTCTTCAAAAGAATAAATAAAATTGAAAAATCCCTAGCCAACTTTATCATGAAAAGGAATGAAAAACCTCAAATGCATACAATAAGGAGTGAAAAGGGTGAAATCCCTACATATCCTGTGGAAATTCAGAACATCATCAATTCCTACTTCAAAAATCTTTACTTGCAAAAAAAAATATTTACTTGCATAGAATGGAAAACTCAGAAGTGGACAGATTTCTAGAAACATATGAATTGCCAAAGCTGAATCAAGAAGATATATAAAAATTCTGAATAACTCAATATCAGTCAATAAAACTGAAAACATAATTAAAAACTTGATGGATTCACAGCTGAATTCTATAGGAAATTTAGAGAAGATTTAATGCCAATACTCCTCAAACTCTTTAATGAAATTGAAAGAGAAGCAATTCTCCCTAATTCAGTCCTGGAGGCAAGTATTACTATCATACCAAAACCAGAGAAAGACCCAACAAAAAAGAGAACTACAGGCCAAACTCCCTAATGAACAGAGATGCAAAAATCCTCAATAAGATACTAGCAAACAGAATGCAGAAAATCAGGAAGATTATATGCTATGACTAAGTGGAATTCCTCCCAGGAATGCAGGGATGAAATATATGTAAATCATAGGGCTGGGGATATAGTTGCGTGGCATAAGCGCCTGTTTGGCAAGCACAAGGTCCTAAGTTCGATTCCCCAGTACCAGAAAGAAAGAAAGAAAGAAAGAAAGAAAGAAAGAAATGTAAATCAATACATGTAATACACCATATCAACAGAGCCAAAGACAAAAATCACATGGTCATCTCAGTAGAAGCAGAAAAAGCTTTTGATAAAGCCCAACACTTAGCATGATAAAAACCCTACAGAAAATCAGAATAGATGGTCTTTATCTCAATCTGATAAAAGCCATCTATGATAAACCAACATTAAACATCATACTAAATGGACAAAAACTAAAACCTTTCACTCTAAAATCAGGAACAAGATAACGATATACACTATCACCTCCCCTATTCAATATAGTTCTGGAAACATTAGCCAGAGCAATTAGACAAGAGAGAGAAATAAAAGGAATATGGAAGAATTGAAGTTATCATTTGCATTTGACATGATACTCTACAAAGGTCCCAAAGACGCCACCCAAACACTTCTAGATTTAATAACCAGATTCAGTAGCATAGTGTGATACAAAGTCAATGCTCAGATATCAATAGACTTTCTGTACACAAACAAAAAATTCACTGAGAGAGAAATTAGGAAATCACTCCCTTCACAATAGCATCCCCCAAAAAAGAAATACTTAGGATCAATCCAACAAAGGAAGAAAAAGATCTATACATTAAAAATTATAGTACTCTGAATAGAGATCAAAGAGGATTAAAGAAAATGGAAAGATATTCCTTGCTCATGGATAGGAAGAACTAACATCATGAAAATGCCCGTACTCCCAAAACTGTTATACAGATTTAATGTAATCCCAATCAAAATAACATTAGCATACCTCACAGATCTAGAGAAAACATTTCTAAAATTCATCTGGAACCAGAAGAGACCTAGAATAGCAAAGGGAATCCTGGGCAACAAAGGAAAGGAAAGGCAGGAGGCATCACAATTCCTGACTTGAAATTATACTACAAAGCTACTGTGATAAAAACCAGCATGGTACTGGCAAAAAAATAGACCTGAAGATCAATGGAACAGATTTAAAGATGCAGACACGACTACAAACACACTCAGCCACATTGCCTTTGACAAAGGAGCCAAACATGTTCACTGGAAGAAAGACAGCTTCTTTAATAAATGGTGCCAGAAAAACTGGCTCTCCACATGCCAAAAACTGAAAGTAGACCCACCATGTCTATTACCATACAATAAAGCCAAAATAAAACAAATATCTAAATATTAAAACAGAAACACTAAATCTACTGGAAGAGAAAGTAGGTAGAGATCTTGAAGACATAGAGGTAGGCAGAGATTTTGTGAACTAAAACCAAAGTGCATGGGAAACACTGCAAAGAATCAACAACAGGGAGATCATCTTATTGAAAAGTTTTTGCATATCAAAAGAAATCATAAAGAGAGTGAAAAGAAAACCCATACGTTGGAAAAACGTTTCAGCCAACTCTCCCTCAGCAAAGCACTTCTATTTAAAACATATAAAGAATTTTAAGTATCAGATCATCAGCATTCAAAGATCAAACCCAAAAATGTGCCTCTGAGATGAATACACATTTCTGAAATGAATAAATACAAATGGCAAATAAATATATGAAAAAATGTTCAACATCATTAGTCATTCAAGAAATGCAACTTAAAAAAACATTGAGAGTATGCCTCACCCCAGAAACAATGGCTACCATCAAGAAATCAACCAAGGCTGGGCGTGGTGGTGCATGCCTGTAATCCTAGCACTTGGGAGACTGAGGCAGGAGGACTGTCATGAATTTGAGGCCAGCGTAAACAATGGCTACCATCAAGAAATCAACCAAGGCTGGGCGTGGTGGTGCATGCCTGTAATCCTAGCACTTGGGAGACTGAGGCAAGAGGACTGTCATGAATTTGAGGCCAGCGTGGGCTACACAGTGAGTTCAAGTCCAGCCTGAATTGCAGTGAAACACTGTCTCAAAAAGACAAAAAAAAAAAAAAAAAAAAAAAAAAGAAATCAACCAATAACAAATGCTGGAGGGGCTGTGGGGAAAAAGGGACCCTTCCCCATTGTTGGTGGGAGTATGGACTTGTACAAACACTATGGAAATCAGTTTGGAGATTCCTCACAAAATTAAATTTAGAGGTCTCACTGAACCCAGCTATTTTCCTTCTGGGTATTTTTCCAGAAAAACTGACAACATCATACCACAGCAATATATGTGCACCCATGTTTATAGCAGCACAATTGTAATAGCCAGACCTTGGAAACAACCCAAATGCCCATCAACTGAGGAATGGATAAAAAAGATGTGGTATTTTTATACAATGAAGTATTACTCTGCTATAAAGAAAAATAAACCTACTTCTGGGAAAATTTTTTTTTTTTTTTGGCAGTACTGGGGATTGAACTCAGGACCCTGTGCTTGCTAGGCAGGTGCTTATTCCACTGAGCTATATCCCCAGCTCCTACTTCTGGGAAAATGGCAACTGGGTTGGTGTTATTGTTGATACATTGTGTCAACTTGGGGAGTCTGGAGGTTTGGCTGAGTGACTCAGCAGGAAGCCAGGGTGTTTACTTTGTATACATTCTGAGCCTGTAGAAGAGGAGGCCATGGAGACTGTGTGAGAGCTCCACGCCCCCTGGGTGGGGGTAGCCTGTTTACAATGTAAGGGAAGAAAGTCTGCTTGCTGCGATTCCTTCCTTTTTGCTGGTTGTTTTTGCTGTGCTCTGGTGCCCTGAACAGTTTGTCCTCTGCCATGTGCCACTCTGCCTCAGAACCAGCCAAGTATGGACTGAAACCTCCACAAACTGTAAGCTAAATAAACCTTTCCTTCCTTCATTTTGGGTGTTGGGTATTTTGTCTCAGCAATGAGAGAAAAGTAACCAAGACACATGGCAACAGAGAAAATCCCTCTGGAAGGATTACCACCCCAAAACTAAATTATACCAATAGCAAACAGCATCCCTCCCAGGGAACCGACTCGGGTGGCCACAGTGATGGAACCAGATCCCTGGGATTGACTATAACCAGAACGGAGGCAGAGAATGGAGAGGAGAGGGAGCAGGGACATGCATCCAGATGCTTGGAGGCTCCACGGCACCCCCCACTTCAGACTCCAGACCACTCCATGCTAGGCAATGCGAACTGGGAATTGTAGTCCAGCCACATGAAAGCTATATCGGGCAGTAAGAGCCGCAGGATGGGGCGCAGAGCCCATGCTCCTGGGAAAGGGCAGAGCCGACAGTGAGCGACCAGGTGGAGCCTCATAACTGCGGCTCACAAAGCCACCGCTGGGGCCGGGCAGGGGCAGGCTGGTTAGTTGGGCCAGATCTGAGGAGTCTCCCAGCGCAGCCCAGCTATGTCATCCAAAGCCAACAGGACAGACTTGGAGATGACGCAGTTTACAAACCCGTGCCCCACCACCAATAATTGCATGGACCCACCACAGCGATGCCCTGTCACTGCTGTGCGCGTGGACCCACCGCCAAACAGACATGCTGCACTACGGGCGAAGATACCACAAAACACATGGAAATGCCTGGAGGGCAGGGAAATGCCACAGACCTTGGAAAATCATGGGGCCCTAGTGCAGCAGGGACCCGCTTACACCCTGAGATCCCTCTCACTGGGCCGTGCCCCTGAGGCCGGCCCTCCAAGAGCCTAGACACAGGACCTAGGAAAAAAAAAACAAAACCATGAGTCAGCAAGAGCAGCCAAAGTCAAGATATACAGAAAAGCAAAAACAAAAAAAAACAGCAGTTCTGGAGGTCCAGAGATGACAAAATATTCTAAGTCCTGAGAAACTTCTCCAACTGTCTTGGGGACCATTCACCATGTGTTTCTGGCAACAACAGGCTGAGTCCACGGACTTCAGGACTCACCCTAAACCACTAATATGAGCACCAAGAGGGTCTCCACATTGCTTGCATATATGAACCTTGTAAGAACCCATAGTGTCAAACTACATGAAAAGCAGCAGTCCTGGAGCCTGAGAGACAACATACCCTACACAACAGACCTGAGAAAATCCCTCAATTCTCTCCTTGATCTAATAACTTAGTACACACCCTGGACTACCACGTGAGCACAGGTGGGGAAGACCTCATGCCACTTGTGCCCAGCAGTGTAAGTGTATCCAGTGCCCAGCTGCAAGGGGCGGGGAAGACAACACTGGAGATCCATAGGTGGGAGGAGGTGAAGACATGCAATTAAGGTGCAGACCCACTTCTCTAACTGGGTGGGAATAGTCTCCAAAGAGTCATAGGATGCCTACAGAGGGGACACCAGTGGCTTTGGCGGGGAGGTTGGTGGCCTGTGGGGGAGTTCCCTCCCAGTCCGCCCAACCCCTGAAAGCAGCAGCCGGGCCCTAGGGAGAGGCAGTCCTCCGGGGAGGAGCCAGGCAGTACGCCCATCCCTCGGGAAAGGCGGTCCCTCAGGGCGGAGCCAGGCAGTATGCCCCTGGGAGAGGTGGTACCCTGGGGAGGAGCCAGTCAGTACACCTGGCCCCCGGGAGAGGCGGTCCCCCATGGAGGAGCCAGGCAGTGTGCCCAGCCCTCCGAGAACTCAGCCCTGAAGACTCACCTGAGCCTCTGGATGCAGACATGCTATATCAAGGCAGAGCCTGGGGGTCCACTGTGTAACCTCGCATACTTGACCCGACAGCCGAAGGCTGAGAGAGTTTGCCAATTATAGTCTTTGAGGATGGATCCTTCTCCAACACCTGCCATAGCAATTTGTGAACACCCATGTTTTACACAGCGTAATTCGAAGCAGACAAGTCTCTTCCCAATGGGAGAGCATGAAGGAATAAATAAATCAAAAAGTACAGCTATTACCAATGGGAAGACGACTAACAGGGTGGTAGAACAAAGGAGATGAGGTGGAGGTAATTGATTAATCGAACGAGCCATCATTTCTATAAATGAGTAACAAAAGCGAAGATAACATGTAATACAGCATCTAGAGTCAACTCCTTAATATTTTTTCTTCTGTAATACGCTATTTCCTTAACTGTTTTTGTGTTAACAAATGCAAAGATAATATTATGTAATACAGCATCCAGTGTTAATTCCCCACTGTCCTCTTTATGATTTAGTATTTCCTTTATTCCTGTTTTAACAAATGCAAAGATAATATTATGTAATACAGCATCCAGTGCCAATTCCCTACTATCTTCTCTATAAACAGATATTTTCTGTATTGGTTTTTGTGATATTCTGGTTTATATATCCCAATTCTTTTGTCTTAAAAATAAAAAAAAGAAAAAGAAACTTGAGGCTTTTACAGTTAAGTGGATGCAAATCAAGACCATAATCATAAGTGAAATAAATCAGACTCACATGTGTAAACATTGTATTGTCTCCCTAGTATAAGAACCTGAAAGAGTAAATAAGATCTAAAAGGTTCAATTGATATTGTGAAAGGGAAAGAAACTGTTCCAAAAGGAAAGAACTGGGATGGGGGAAAGGAGAAAAGGAGGAAGAAAAATATATATATTTAACTAAGATAATTTTACTACTAATTTCTATGAGTTCATTTAAAGGAACAGTTAGTGTTTGTATTGTTTGATCAATCGGAGTCCAGAGTGCTCACCATTACACTATGGAACCTGTTTGATCAATCTTACATGCCTGTATCTGGTAATCTGAGCAACTACTTTGAATATAATAACATGCAAGAAAATAAACATCGTTAATTTCCTGTCATCTTGTTTTGAAATTTTGTATCTTTTTAAAATTCTCTTTAAAAGAACAAAACAAAACAAAAACAATCCTGCTTGCACCTTGATTTTCTAGCCTATGATGAGACCAATGCTTTGGGCTTTACTGAAACTTTTTTCCATTTATTTTTTATCTTTTTTTTTTGAGACAGGGTCTCACTGTGCGGTTCAGGCTAGTGTTGAGCTCAGGGCTGGGGATATAGCTCAGTGGAATAAGCGCTTGCCTAGCAAGCGCAGGGTCCTGAGTTCGATCCCCAGTACGGAAAAAAAAAAAGAAAAAAAAAAAGTGTTGAGCTCAGTTGGTAGCTCAGGCTGGTCTTGAACTTGCAATAATCCTCCTGCCTCAGCCTCCCCAATGCTGGGATTACAGACATGAGCCACCATGCCTGGCTCATTTATTTTTTTAAACATGAAAATATTTTAGTAACTTCTGTAAGATTGTACTGTATAAGGGAAAAATATACCCTTGGCAGGTATGGTGGCATACACCTGTCATCTTAGCACTCTGGAGCCTGAGGCAGGAGGATTGTTGCAAGTTCCAGGCCAACCTGGGCTGCATAGTGAATTCAAGGCCAGCCTGAACTGCACAAAGAAACCCTGTTTCAAAAAGAACAAATGAAAGAAAGAAGAAGAAAAGAAAGAAAGAAAGAAAGAAAGAAAGAAAGAAAGAAAGAAAAAAATTATAGCTCACTTTTTTTTCTATCTTAGAAAACTGGAAAATTAGTTTTCATATATTTGGGGTAAACATTTTGGGAATATGTCCAAAAGATTTAGTTTTTCTGGTTAAGTCTACAAAGTAAAACTTGACAAAATGAATTTTTTTTTTTTATGATTTTTTTTTTTAAATCAGGGTCTCACTATGCAGTTTTGGCTGGTCTTGAACTTACTTTTATAGCCCAGGCTGGCCTTGAACTCACAACGCTTCTCCTGCCTCAGCCTTCTGACTGCTGGATGATGTTGTGATAGATCTCAGCATCCCATAATAAGGTAACTCTTTGACTTTTCTTCCTGTCCTGGGGTCTAACTGCTCGGCATCTGCACCGAGCTGCACCCCCAGCCCTTTTTATTAGTGAGAGTGGAGACACTCTCACTAAGTCACTAAGTTGCCTAGGCTGGGCTCAAATTTGCAGTCCTCTTGGTTCTACCTCCCAGAGCAAATCTCTTGAATTTTAGGCTTGAGATTATCCCCCGAAGAGCTGCCCACACTGTTCCCAGGCTAGAGAAACTGGACCAGTGACATGCCCTTGGCTGCTGTCCAGAGCAACAACACGGTAGAAATACTGTGTTACCCTGTGTGCAGTTGGCAGTGTTTGGATAGTCACCTTTTAAAAAGGGTGAAATTAATTTTATTAATATATCCTATTTTACTTGTTTGTTTAAAACATCATTGTGAGTGTGGCATAAATGTGAAACGATGTATAACTATGATACTTTGGACTTAGCCTATCTAGCAAGGCCCTGTGTTATAGGCTTGGTTCATGGGTAGAGCTGCTGTGAGGGGCAGGGCCTTGAGGAGGCAGGGCCTGTGGGAGCATAGACCTCAGCTCGGCATCTCCCTCTGTGGCCCTGCTGTGTGGTCCTGCCGTGTTGTGCTGCCTCTCCACAGGCCATAGCAACAGAGTCAGTCCACCAGGGACTGCACCCTCCAGAACTGTGAGTCAAAACAAACCTTTTGTCTTTTTTTTGTGTGTGTTTCTTTTTGTCTTTTTGAGACAGGGTCTTGCTATGTGGTTCAGGTTGGCCTTGAGCTCAGTTTGTAGCCCAGGCTCATCTCGAACTTGCAACGATCCTCCTGCTTCAGCCTCCCCAAGTGCTGGGATTACAGGTGTGTGCCACCATGCCCGGCAATCTTTTGTCTTTAGAAGGTGTTTTATCGTAACGAGGGGGCACTAATAGTAGCTATTTTACATATTTTTGGTAGTAATTCTTTCAAATGTGGACTATTGTGCCCTATGGCACATCTCAATTTGGACAAGCTATTTCTTGAAAGCCACAGGTCTAGTGGCTAATGACAGCACAGGTCCAGAACATGGATTTTTGGTGATGGGAATATATGGATTCAATCAAGTAAGTGGCAAGTGTAATGTGTGTAAGAAGCCATGCCTAGTTGCACACGTCTGTGATCTCAACACTCTAGGAAGCTGAGGCAGGAGGATGGCAGGTTTGAGCCCAGATTGGGCAATTTAGTAACTCAGTAATATAAAACTCCCAAAAAGTGAAAAAATGACTGTGGGTGTAGCTCAGTGAGATGGCTGTGGGTTCAATTCCCAGTATGTGTCTAAGATACATTCCCTTTGATAAATCTAACTGTACTTTAACTTATAAGGTAATATATGGAACAGTTACCAGCCTGAGTTTCAGCTCAGACCCTACATATTTTTACCCTTTGGGTATAAGAGGAGGAATTAAAGCTTCATTATGAAAGTAATTTTGAAAAACTTACATTTTTTGAGTTGGAATAAGTTAACTTTTGTAAAACTTTAATATTTTTTATACAGAGCCATTCTTGGTCCTCATTGCGGCCCAGGAAGTTTGTGTGTGTAACCCCATGAAAAGTTAGTGGAATCCTAGCGAGTTAATTCCGATCTACCCCTTCCAGGGCAACCCATGGCAAGAATAAAGACACGAAGGCGTATTTGTAGTTATGGGGAGCCCAGGCGTCCTACATCCAGCCACAATGATGGCCATCTGGAACTAGGGCCTTGACCTAAGGCCAAACCCAATTTTTATTCATTTATGAAGAAAGCAGTGGCTTGAGGATGAGTGACCATGAGAACCGTGGGAAGTGGGTAAGTGCTGTGAGGTGGGCTAGGTAGGATGTCGGTCTCTTATCCGTTTCTGTCCAGGGTGAACAGGTCCTGAGAATGAGGTACCCGCGGATGAATAAAAAAGTAAGAAGAAAAAGAAATACAAGAGAGACAATATTCTGGGATCAGGGGGCTTACAGTTCTCTTGTCTGCAGCCTCGAATCACCTTTTCAGTAACCTTTTATTGAGATAAAACAAAAGAGGCAACTGGGCTAGTGGGTAGATATCAACCGTGTTAGCAAGAACAATACAACTCAATTACCATAGGCCTGAGACCAGACTAGATAGCCATCATGTCACCATTCCTTTCTGCATATCACAGCAAAACATTTAGTGTTGAAGTCAGGGCTTACAAAGCTTCTGCTAGACTTCCTCCAGACCCCAACAACTGAGGCTAGGTTATGCCTGAGGCAATACATTGAAAGATTAACTAAAGAATGTCGTTCTCCCCAGTAGGAGGCCTGAAATCACCTCTGAAAAGGCAGAGAGAAGGATTTCAAGAAAGAGTAATCTGCATAACACAACTGAGATAATATCTAATGTGTTGGGGTCGGTGCTTCAGCTCTCGTGTGTCATCTTTGAAGCCCTAGGAAGTTCATAGCCTCTATCTCAAGGCTGGATCTCAGCCTCCCAGCCCACAGCAAAGTGTGGAGCACTGGCTCTTGCCTCATTCTCGGTCACGGGTCACGCGAGGGAGCAACCGGGGGTGGGGTCCTGGAAACACACCTGCCATCTCCAAAGACTACCATCCGCGCCTGGGCTAGACCAATATGCATTGCTTAAAGCCGATTGAAGGGATAAGGAAAAGTCCCAGCCAGCTATGTACATATCAATGCATGAAAATAGGGTCAGGCTCAGCCAAAATGGAGGCAATCGCTCCTCTTTCAACAAGTCACCCAGGTGGTCCTCCACATTTTTGAATTATGTATGTTTTGCTATCTTATGATGTTCTGTGTGGATGACTACGTTTTATAAATCAACTGAACTCTGAAGCTCAGAGTTCAGTTCAACTGAACAGCTCAGCTCTGAAGTGAGCTCTAGGTTATACATATAGTATGCTTGTTCATGGAAGACACTGGTATTTGAGTCAGTCTAGAACCAATGTATTATACTTGATTGGTTTCTTGCCTCACTGTAATTCCTGCCTAGTCACTATGGCAACCAGCCAATATGGCGCTGGTGGTCCTGTGTTGTGCTCAGCCAGTATGGCGCCAAGCCAAAATGGCGCTGGCCAGCGGAGGTCAAAGTCAATATGATGCTGACCTCTAGAGGTCAAAGCCAATATGACGTGGGCCTTTAAAGGTCAGATGCTAAGCACCACCCTCTTCCCCTGGGTCAAATTATGACTTCCTCCTTCCCTCTTTGTAATATCTTGTTTCCTTTTCCCACACTCCCGCCCAATCTTGGTCCGCCCATGTCAGGCGGTCCACCTCCTAATCCCCGCCTCCCGCCTGGGCCTATTTATCCCCGGATCCCCCGACAAACCCTCCAAAGTTCCACGTTTCCTTTCTTTCCCCTACTGTGGTCTTCTCCATGCCCACAATAAAGGTATTTTATATTTTGTTTTACCTCTCTCTCTGCGCTGGAAAAACCTATCAATACTACTTGCCCGCATGCCTTTGATGATGTGCTAGCCTCCCTTCCTTTTCTCCCCCTAGGTACAGTCTCATTATGTTTCCCAGGCTGATCCCAAATCCTCCTCTCCAGTCATACTCCTGCCTCAGCCTTTGCCGCAGCTAGGTGTACAGGCTCCCTGCTGTGCCCGGCTAATTTTATTTTCAAGGTGTTATTTATTTTGTACCCTTGTTTTGAGACAGGCTCTCGCTATGCACTTCAGGCTGGCGGTGAGCTCACTTTGTAGCCCAGGCTGGCCTCGAACTCCAGATGATCCTCCTGCCTCAGCCTCTGAGTGAGAGTGTTGGGTTACAGGTGTGAGCTGCTACACTCGGCAAAAGATTGTTTTTAGATAATGGTCATTTGAAGGATTTGCTTTCTTTGGTAATATTTATACTTCATAAAGATCAATAAAGCTGCTGGGTGTGGTGGCATGCACCTGCAATCCCAGCACTGGAGAGGCTGAGGCAGGAGGATTGTCATGAATTTGAGGCCAGCCTGGGCTAAAAGTGACTTCAAGGGGCTGGGAATATAGCTCAGAGGCATGGCGCCTGCCTGGCAAGCTTGTGGTGCTGAGTTCAATTTCTGATTAAAAAAAAAAGTGATTTGAAGCCCAGCCTGGACTGCCTGGTGAGACCCTGTCTCAAAACCAAAAAAAAAAGCTGCATAGTGAGTTCAAGCCCAGCCGGAGTTGTACTGTGTAGTGAGACTTATGGAGCTAAACATTGCCTTCCACCAGAAGGGTATCCCAGTCTTCCGGAAGAGATTTCTTTGCCTTTTACTAGAGTTTGCCTAACGTCTTCCATACAAGTTTTAAAAAGGTGTTCTCAAAAAAAAGGTCAAGTTTCTTCCTCAGGGAGACACCAAATGGCGGGTGATGCAGGTGCGGGGGGTGGGGTGGGGTGGGGGGGTGAGGGGGTGGGTGGGAGGGGAGCGCTTGGGAGGGTCGCGGGAGGCGGGGAGTGGATTCCTGTCACCAAGCTGGGCCCGCTGCTCAAGGACGTGAAAATCAAGTCCCTGGGGGAAATTTACCTCTGCTCCTTCCCCATTAAGGGGTCTGAGATGATTGACTTTTTCCTGGGCACATCCCTCAAGGATGAAGTTCTGAAGATCACGCCTGTGCAGAAGCAGACTCGTGCTGGCCAGTGGAGCAGGTTCAAGGCATTTGTCACCACTGGGGACTACAATGATCATGTTGGTCTGGGTGTAAAGTGCTCCAAGGAAGTAGCCACTGCGTTTCATGGGGCCACTATCCTGGCCAAGCTCTCCTTTGTCCCAGTGTGGAGAGACTGCTCGGGGAGCAAGATCGGCAAGCCCCACTGTTCCCTGCAAGGGGATGGGCCGCTGTGGCTCTGTGTTGGTGCGTCTGGTCCCTGCCCCCAGAGGCACTGGCATCGTCTCAGCTTATGCCCCAGAAGCTGCTGCCGATGGCTGGTGTTGATGACGGCCGCACCTCTGCCAGGGACTGCGCTGCTACTCTGGGCAACGTTGCTAAGGACACCTTTGGTGCCACGTCCAAGGCCTACAGGTACCTGGCCCCTGACCTTTGGGAAGAGACTGTGTTCACCAAGTCTCCCTATCAGGAATTCACGAACCGTCTTGTGAATACCCACGCCAGAGTCTCTGTCCAGAGGACTCAAGCGCCAGCAGTAGCTACAACATAAGGGTTCTTACACAAGAAAAATAAATAAAAGCTATCAATGGTTAAAAAAAAAGGGGCAAGTTAACACACTGCTATGGTTGGAATGAGTCCCTCAGATTCATGTATTAGAGATTTAATCCTCAGCCAAGTGTGGTGCTGTATACCTCAATCACAGCACTTAGGAGGCTGAGGCAGGAGGATTCCTGATAGAGTTTAGGGCCAGCCTGAACTACATAGTAAGACCCCATATTTGGGAGAAGAACATCTAATTTTGTAATAACTTTGAGTGACTCCTATGAACCACGCTATTTGAGTCACTGCAGTATACAAAGTTACGTAAAAGTAATGTCCCTGACTGTGTGTGGTGGTGCAGCGTTTGGGAAGCTGTGGCAGAATTGCCAGTTTGAGACCAGCCTGGGATACACAGCAAGATCCTGTCTCAAATAAACAAAAACAAAAATAACGAAGAAAAAAGGTTAACATCCTTGTCCCTAAGAAACTTCCAATGGGGGACCTGAGAGGAAGAAATATCCATCACCACCATCACTTACAGAGCATTTACTCTGCGGTAGGTGCAGTTTTAAGTACTTCCTAGTTCTCACTCTTGTGCAAGTGTATGAAGGGGGCTTTATTTTTAGATGAGAAAACTGATACATAGCTAGTACAAGTCACAATAATAGCTAATATTTACTGATCACCAATATGTGCTTTAAGGGCCATGGATACAAACTCATTCAATTTTGATCAAAAGGCTAAAAGTAAATAATTACTTTACAGATTAATTTTATTCTTGTAACAAAGCAATGACCCACCCCTCCTTTTTTTTGTCTTTTTGAGACAGGGTCTCGCTATGCAGTTCTGGCTGGCCGTGGGCTCACTTTGTAGCCCAGGCTGGTGTCCAACTCTCAATGATCCTCATGCCTCAGCCTCCCGAGTGCTGGGATTACAGGCGTGCGCCGCCGCACCCGGCTGCTTGCTGAGTTTTGAGTCTCGCCTGTGTAAGAAGTCAGGTGCTGTATGTTAATAATTATAAAGGAGGGCAAAATATAACCTCTGGGCAGAGCATGAACCAAAGCTGTGGGTCAAGGGAGGGCGGGCGACAATCACCCTGAACTTGGGGGTGGGGAGGTGTGCTGGGCAATCGAGAAGCTTCCGGAGGAGGCGGCTCCGGGCCGGGGGAGGGGAGCAAGGCGGGCAGAGTAGGGGACGGAACACAGTGACCGTGCGGGAGGCAACGGCAGGGGAAGCTGCCAAGCTCTGGGGAAAGAATTCTCAGACCCTGTCAGAAGACTGACCCGGCGGGGATTATGAAACCAACCAAAGTTGAAAAGTGCAAACAAATGAACAAATCCAACGCGGGCTCGAAAGTGGTACTTTGGTTTGCAAAAAAATAGGGAGAAACCAATGTGATGTACAGTAAGCCAAAAAGCAGAATATAGTCTATTAAAGGAAAGCTGGGTACTTCAGCGAAGCGTGTGGGCAGAGGGCCTCCAAACACTGAATGTGAGCTTGGGGCTCCCACTGAATCCGAGCGCTTCAGAGGCCCAGCCCCTCAAGTTGTTATGTAAAATATGTAAAGTGAGGCATTTTCATGCCAGCTGGCCGGATCCTTCTCCCTCCTCCTGCGTTCCCCGGAGTCTCCTGGCCACCGTCCCCCATTCCCGCCCGCCGAGGGGCCGAGCGGTCGCGGGAGGAACGCTGCTTCCTGACCCACCCAGGCTTCAGCTGACCGCCGCATTTCGCAACAGTCCTGCTGCCTTTCCAGGTCCACTGCTGATACAGGGGAAAGAAACTCCCAGCCTGAGCGCTGTCTCGGTCAAGTTCATGTTCTCTAAAAATCAAAGAATGAATTTTAGGAACGACAGAGGCTAAGAGCAGAATATATTTATTGAGGGAAAGAAAGCTATCCGAGAGAGGGACAGAGGGGGCCCGACTGGGTTACCAGGACCTGCCTCTCCTAGGGATTTTGTAGAGCAAAACTATGATGTGCGGCGGGTCCAAGGTGGAGAAAAGTGGAAACCTGTACGGTGGGCATGAGGTGGGACAAAACTATGGTCAGTCAATAAGATTATGAGTGTAATTGCTCAGGTGCAATTGATTAAATCGGGATCAAATGGGGGAGCCTCCTGTGGCAAGCGGACAAGAGTAGAGAACAGGGCCTTTTCCTGGAGGGGTCGGGCCAGTGGCTCTTCCTGGGTTTTTCCAGGTGATCGCTTCCTATTTAGAATATCAACCCTGAGGTCCATCCCTAGGGAGGTATGTGGGTGGGTGCATTTCTTTAATCATTTGTCTGCAGGTCCGGCCCACAGTGGAAATACCCATCTCTCCCACAGTTGCAAGATATCTTGTCTTCCATACTGACTCCTTCGAGGGCCTGGCCCAGTCTGCCTATAATATTTCTATCTAACTCAGCTGCCTACAACATTCCCCACTCTGAAGAAGTGACCCGAGCTGCCGTGAGGGAGTAACAGACCATGACCACTCTGGCTTCTTCAGGCTGAAGGGGTTGTAGTTGCTGATCGGCAGTCAGAGACACTCCCCAGAGGGTCTGTCTAAAGGCCCTTGATAGACACCAGGCCTTTTTCATCTTGGGTAGGCGTATAGCATTAAGTCTGGAGGAGACAAAGCCAAAGAAACAATTAAGTACACACAGGCCTAATAGTAAGATCAACAGGATAATTAGGAACACAGTCAACAAAGATTTCCACCAAGAGAAGCCAGTAATGGCTTCCCATAGAGAGGATAAGGTCTAGTGGATGTCAGAGTCTGATTTTTCATTGATCTGCTCTCTAATATCTTGAACAGCTATTGAGACATAAGCAGGACAATCAGGAATGTACACACAACATTCAGTTTTTATAACTGCACAGGTACCTGGCTGCTGTCAGAATGTCTAATGCCATCCCATAACGGAGGATGGCTTGTCTCATTCATTTTACTTCCTCATTTAGGAGAGACCAGCCACGGTGTCACTTAAGGCCTGGTGAGTATAGTTAGCTAAGGCCTTGGTATGTGTCATAGAATGCTTTCTCCAGACAAGATCTGGTGGATTCCTAGCGTATTTGTTACAGGTGTCTCTGTGTGATTACCTGGGGTCCGGTATTCTCTAGGCAAGAATACATTCTCTGAAAAGTTACAGCATGTACAATCAAAGCATGAGCATTAGAGCCGACAGGTAAGTTTAGAAATTATCTTTAAAGGACAGCAATTGTAACCCACTGGCTCTTCGGCCCCTTTCCTTGATGAAGTCCAGCATTTTGTCGTAAGTCCCTCTAGCTTTAGTTACAGTTATCTATAAATTTTTGATGACTTATGAAAACCAGATTAACACCTTGACCAATGGAAGAAAACTCTTAAGTTTTTGTACATGAACAACAATACGTATTACATTTATAAAAACCAGCGTCAGCATCACTTTGGTTGGCTGGCGACCTGGATATTGTGTTACACTATTTAGACAGGATGAAACCTCTCCAGGGTGACTGCGCTGGGCTTTTACTCAGGGCCCTGGTAGAGATGACAGGTGGATGTGATGGTTTGGCCAGTGGGAGGAGGCAGCGTGCCCAGGGGCCTTCCAGTCTTTCTGGACCCATTGGGAGGGTGAGGCTGAGCTCTGGCGGCCTCCTCCTCAGAGTACAGTCTCTTCCAGTGGCTACCTTGGCGGTCAGGACGCGGCTTGGGCGGCCTCTTAAGGCAGTCCCTCTTACAGTGGCCTGGCTTTTGACAGCAGTAGCAGATTAACTTAGTCACTGAGCTCTTCTTGGAGCCCAGAGAATCAGACTTAGGGTCGTTTTTTTCTTTCTGAGGCTACAACAACCTTTTGATCTCTTTGTTTTCTCTCCCTGGTTTTCTCCCAGTCCGGATTACAGAATACTGAGGACGCAGCTTTTATTAAACTATCAGGTGAGGTACTTGGAGCAAAAGCGATCTTTTGTAGCTCTTTTTTAATATCTGGGGCTGACTGGGTAATAAACATGTCTTTAAGCAAAATCTGTCCTTCTATTAAATCAGGACCTGTGGACATATGTTTTACCAGTGCCTCTAGTAAATTTTCTAAGAAAGCAGACAGGTTTTCATCTTTTTCCTGATAAGTAGTTGAAAATTTATTTTTATTTTTATTTTTATTTTTTTAAATTTTATTTTAAAGACAAAAGAATGGAGACATATGAACCAGAAAAGCCATAAACAATACAGAAAACACAAAGTTATACAGAATATAGTAGGGAATTAGCACTGGATGTTGTATTACATAGTTATCTTCACATTAGTTAACACAAAAACATTAAAGGAAATACCAAATTATAGAGAAGATAGTAGGG
>PVLD010026543.1:0-22052 GCA_004027595.1 Dinomys branickii | reverse complement strand
TGGGACTTTCCCACGTCTCGCCCCGGCAGCCTGGTCCGCCCTACCACATCTCCCCCGGCATCTCAGAGAAATACGCCCAGTTTAAACTTCCCAGCCGAGGTTCCGGCATTCACGCTCACCAAGTCTGTCTCGAGCTGGTGGTGTTTATTAAGGAGGTTCGCTCCCTTGCTGCTCACCCGGTCGCCATCTTCCTGAGTCCGCCCTGGCATTCTCTTTGGACCTATTTTATTCCTGGTAATTCATTCCTAAATTGCTCTTGTAACGTTTCCATTTTTTTCCTATTTTCTTCTAATCTTTAAGTATTTCTTCTCTATGTGTACGGAACATTTCTTCCATTATTGTTTTCAGTTCGTTTTTTGTCTGCGAGATCATTGCAGGTATGTGGCTTATTTCTACTTTAAGCTCTTTTATGGCCTGTTGGAGTTGTTTCATTTCGGATGCAATCGTTTCATAACTTGCAGGTATGTGGCTTCCTGGTTCCCCTGTATCCTCGCATTCAGAACTTTTTCTGGGTGGGGTTGAGTTCTGAGACTGCGTTTTGTTCCTCTGTTTTCCCATTTTTGGGTATCAGATTCAAAATGTTGAACTATGAATTCCCCAGGCAGTTCAGCAGGCAAAGGTCTTCTGCAGAGGCTGCTCCAATGACTCCTTCTCTTTGGGAGAATATCCCTTAAGCTTTCTGCTGAGAGATCCGCTTAAAAGGCTGCTCAGATGCTGCTTTGTGGACCTCGCTATTCCCTACTCTGAGACCTGGCTGGGGCGCATAAACAGCTCCCGCCCCAGGCACCTTGCCGGCAGGGGGCCGATCAGGTGTTCCTCCCTGGGTGGAGCTCCTCCCCCACTGAAAAATCCTGTCGGGGCGCTCAGCCAGCTCTTCCGTCCCGGGGGCAGTGCAGTCAGATGTGCTGCTCGGATGTCCCTTGCTGGGCGGAGTTTCTCCCCGACTCAAAAAAGCCGGTCAGGGCGCCCAATCAACTCACCCTGGGATCCTGCAGGCAGGAAAGCCGCTCAGATGTATCTCCTTGGGTGGAGCTTCTTCCCGACTCAGAAATCTTGTTGCAGTGCTCACTAGGCTCACCTGTTCCGAGATACGTGCCGGCAGGAGATCCCGGCGCTCCCCCACCTCCTCGGCGTTCTCGCAAGATCCGCCGACGCTCTCCAGCTGAGGATGGTGCCGGCTGTGGGGTCGGGGCTCTTAGTAGGGTCCCGTTCAGTTGCGCAGATTAGCGCAGTCTGCCCGAGGAGTGCGTTCTCCGAGTTTGCTCTGCTCCGCCGCCTCTAAAAATTCCTGGTCTCGGCGGCCTCTGAACTGTTCGGGTTTGTGAGATGGGCGGGTCTGTCCCGCCCGGATTGCACTCGGTGTTACGCGGGACTCGGCTGAGCCGCGGCCCGCGCACTGCCGATCGCCTCGGGCGCCCAGCTTTCAGGGCCCGCCCACTTCTCGCTGGCGTATCCAGCCGACCCGTTAATGCTTAGGCAGTGCAGAGCAACACGTTCAGTTTGAATTTCGCAGCCGCGGACCCAGCACCCGCGCGGGAAAGATTGGTCTCTGGGAGAGTTTACCTCTGCCTCTCACCTGGTCGCCATCTTCCCTGAAGTCCCGTGTTTTCATTCTTTAAAGACCTCCTTTCTCCAGAATAGGTGCTGCTTGAAGTCAGAGGGAACTTTATCTTTGACCAAGTGTGTTGGACGAAAAGCTCTTGTCACCTAAAAAACAAGAGCTGACCAGATTGCTTAGCAGGATAGTACTGTGCGTAGAAGATGATGAAGCACGGGTCTGTGTGGGTTTGGGGAACATGGAGGGTGGGGATCAGTGTGTGTCAGGCATGTGCCCCATTTCCACCATGTGGTGGGTCCCAACAGTGTGGTGGGACTGTTGCACACTGGCTGACTTAGGCACGTGGTCACTGGCAGGCGGCTGGCATTCTGGCTTATAGCCCCTGGGTCACTATCACCGGGCGGTCAGTGGGTGAGTTGGGCTTGCTTTTAAAACAGTACTGCAGGTCACTCAATGCTAGGGCCAAGGTCTAGTTTGTCTTTTCATTTGAAAGTTAGGAACTTTTGACTCTTGGGAATAAGGCTTTGCCCTTTAATACTGGAAATTTGGGGTGAGTCTGAATATCTCACTGAGCTCTGTTACATGTAAATGGGGGATGATCGTGTGCATGTTAGAGGATTGCTGTGAAGTTTCAGTGGGATATGGAATGTGTCCGTGCTGACCCCGAGCGGTCATGGCAGTGCACCATCTTGCTTCTCTGATCCTGACTAATGATTTGGACTCTTTGTGTCTCAGTTTCCTTCTCTGTAAAATGAAAATAGGGAACAATTTTTTTTAACCCACTGGGTTGTTATGAGAATTACATTAATCCGTACATAAAACGTATTTAGAACATTGCTGTCACTCCAAGGTTGTCCCTCAAAGAGAAGCCAGAGCCTCAACTCGTCCCCCAAGGAGTAGGGTTATCAACCCTTGTCATAGGAAGTCATTTTAGGACACTTTAGTGTGAGGTGTAGGCAGGGTCGTTAGGCAGTTAGAAAATAGGGATTTACCTTAAACCGGAGTGGCAAGCGCTTGATGAAGAGGGTCAGCCTGGCATGTTTGCAGAAGAGCAAGGCCAGGTTTTATGGGTTTCCTGGAGTGCAGTACAGTCGGGTTGATCATTATCTAGTTGTGTTTTGCAAAGTGGCTTCTGGAGAGGGCCTTACTGCTTGAGGGGGCAATTCAGTTTCCACTTGGGAGAGTTCTGGAGAAGTCTTTATTGCTTCAGGGGGCAATTCAGTTTCCACATGGGAGAGTCTCAGTTTTATGGAGGCTTTGCTGGGATCCAGGGTAACTTTACATTTAGGGCAATGATTGGAGACTTAACAGCTGTTGTTGAATGTTACTAAATCTTTATGTCTCCTCAATCATGGAGGCTGATAAGATAGGTTGTGCAAAGAAAGGGCTGATCAGCCTTATCCTGCCAACTTTTAAGCATGACTAACACCTAGATGCAGAGTAAGCTAGGATCCAACCCAAAGTTTTAAGGTGATAAGTGAAGGTCAAACTTGGTTCTGTTTTTAGTTACCTAGTGGACATCCGTAGGCCCATATGCAGAGTCACTGTTTTGAGCAACAGGTTAAGAGCCCTGGAGTTTATCCTGTTGTAGTTTCTGACTGTGTCAAGGGAAACCCAAAGAAATACTGAGTTCACTGGCTTTTACTTTTAGTTGACTTGAAAAGACACTTAATTTTGGAGGCATGCAGCTGAGCTGTTTGTTTTTTAATTTAATTTAAAAGGAGTATTAAAAAATAGCAAAATACCAATATCACAGACATAAAACAAAGCAAGAACATCAAAAATAATACAGGGTTTCAAAACAAAATGATAGGGCCAGGGGTATAGCTCAGTGGCACAAGCACCTGCCTGGCAAACGCAAGGTCCTGAGTTCATTTTCCAGTACCAAAATAAATAAATAAATAAATAAATAAATAAATTTTAAAATGCAGAACAAAATGATAGAAGTTGCAGTGTTTGTTATATTACATATTGTTATCTTCAACTAAGTTGCTCAGGTTACCAGATGTAAGAATGGAAGATTGTGCAAACCATTAAAGAAAATTTAAAAAATAATTATGAAATAAAACATTAGAGAGTATTCACTAGACAAGATGGTAGGAGTTCACTAATGGTTTTTCTATTGCATATTGTTTTCAAATCAGTTGCTCAGATGACCAGATATAATCATGCAAAATTAGTCAAAACATAAAAAATTTTAAGCATTAGCTGTTCCTTTGAATAAACCACCAGACACTAGCAGTATAGTTACCCCAACTATCTGAGATATTTGTTACTAGTCCCCCACAAACTTGGCTGTGGATAAAACCTCCCAGAAAATGCCTATGCCAGCCACGCGTGGTGGCACATAACTCCCAGCACGCTGAGAGGCTGAGGTAGGAGGATTGCTAGTTCAAACCCAGCCTGGGCAGCTGAGTGACTTAGTAAGACCTTGGTTCTAAATAAGAAATACGAAAAGAGCTGAGGATACAGCTCAGGGCAGAGGCCCTGGATTGGGTCCCCTGCACTGCAGAACATTAAAAAAAAAATCTATGCCTCTCTGGGCACAAGCCTTCCTATCACCTCTGAGCCTCCCTGTGCCCCCTCCAGCTTCCTGATGTCCCTCGGCCTCTGTTTCTGTATCCTACACCCTAGTCTGCCTGTGCCTTGCTGAGTACACAGCCTTTGTTAAATAAAGAATACTTCTCTGAAACAAGATTAATTTCACCAAAACTTCCCCATGCTCCTCTCCCCTCAGCACTCATGGTGCCAAGAGAAAAATGATTTAAGATGTTTCCAAGATTTATAGATGCCAGGCATGGTGGCACACAAGTATAATCCTAGCACTGGGGAGGCGGAGGCAGGAGGATTGGCCCAAGTTTGTGGCCAGCATGGACTACATAGAGTTCAGGGCCACTCTGAACTACAAAGTGAGACCTGATCTCAAAAGATTTATAGGTGCACCATGCTCTTCTGACTCCATGCCACGCCAGATTATCAGCCACCAGGATTTGCCTCATCCAGCTCCGGACCACTAAAGAGGCTCTGAGGAGTCCACAGACATCTGTCATTTCCTACCCGCTTCTTTCGCTCTTGTCAAAAGCTCAAAGGTGCTTCAGTCCTCTTTTGAAGTTGCTAGTTGAGGATTTCTTGAGGATGCTACCATCTTCTCAGTTTGGGTGGTTTACCAAGTAAATCTTTTTCCTTTTCCCAACCCTTTGTCCTCAGTCCTCTGGGTCCTTCGTGAGTGGCAAGTAAAGAGGCTGGGCTTGGTGACACTCACAGGATACACCATGCTCTGCCCGTAAGTCTCTAGTCATGGCCCTAACGTTTTTAATACTCTGATATTAGTAATTCCCCACAGTGCGAAGCTGATGGACATGCTGGGCACCATGATTTTGTCTGGCCTCAGTAATCTCAGCTTTCCAGCCTCATGGTTAGATCCCCATGAAACATGTGAGCTGCTGACCAGTCCTCCAGGTGCAATTAGTGGTGCTGGGGTGAGCTGAGGGTGAAGTGAGATTCCTGGAGATGGGCGTCGTAAGGTCAGATGGGAAAAGAAACACTTTCCCCAAACCACAGAGTGCCCGTCTAACAGCAGACCACAGCCAGTAAAGATAAGAGGGCACCTGGGTGGCAGGCTTTGGGGAGGAGCCAAGAGAAGCTCTCCAGAAACCACAGGGAACATCTACTTCTAAGGACCACGCTGTGCGTGGGGATCCATGTGCTACAGACTGTCTTAACTGCAGGTGGCCCCAACACAATTATAACTAATGATAACCTCCTTTATACTGTGGTTTTGACCACCCCCCTGGGTTATGGGAACCATGGTAGTTCCCCAAAGGTCTATTTAGGGACAAAATCTCTCCCCTCCATCCGAAAGGAGATTTATCTTGGATTGGAGTGAATCACTGCACGAATTCCAAGAGCTACTCCCTCCTCATAATGAAAAGATGTAGGCAGACAGTGACCGCTGGCTTCTTTCAGGCCTTGAGCTTTGTTCCCTCTGCTCCCACCCGGACTCGCTAGTGTCTCTTTGCTTTCGTTTCTCCTGCGTGTCCTAAGTCTCTGGAAACCCAGGACCTCGGCCACTCACAGTCCTCAACAGTATTTCTTGGTGAGCTCAGCCAGAGTGTTTGAGGGGAATATTCTTTTTTTCTGCCTTTACTGTGTCCATTTATCTCTTGTGTCTTCGGTTGGTCAAATCCTACAGTTAAAAACCATCAGGCTGTCCCGCATGAGAAGACTTGCATGGCAGGGTAAGCTGGTTGTGGAATGGAGTGTGTTAAGCTCTGCTGGGCACAAGACAACTCCATGCTGTTTCATGTGCCTGTGACCTAAAGTTTAGTATCTTCCTTGTTCCCAGGCTTTTTTTTTCTTTCCAGTCCTTCATTTAGCTTTCTCATTCTCTTTGGAGAAAAGCTTCCGATAACTGGTCTTCTGCTTGACCTGTCCCCAGTCTGCTCCTTTTGTGTGTGGGGGGGTCAGAGTTTCATTTGGGCCTTTATCCAAGGTGACGTTTGTCTCTGGCTGTCCTTAGTTAGGCACCAAAACAAGTACTGAAGGGAGATTGGGTCACTGTTGGCTTGCACAGGCTTTGGCAGAAGCAGCTGGGAAGGAGAAACCATAGGGTTTCTGGGAGGAAGGAACTAGGCACCATTATAACAGCACTGGACTTTTGCCAGGACAGAGCAAGTCTCAGGCGGGAAACCTATCACTCATCCTGTGCAAGAGGAGGGCATGGAGATGGTGTGGGCGGGCAGCCTGCATACAATATAAGGGAGAAAAAGAGGCTTGTTTTCTTCCTTTGGCTGCTTTTGCTGTGTTCTGCCGCCTTCTACTGTGCCATGTGCCATCCTGCCTTGGAGCCAACTGATTTGAACTGAAGCCTCCACAAACCGTGAGCTAAATAAATAAACCTTTCCTTTCTTAATTTTGGGCTGTTGAGCAGTTTGTCCCAGCAACAAGAGAAAATAATTAAGACAGGAGCCATCCTGGACATCAGAAAAGTTCACAGCTGTCATAGCTGAGGACTGTGTCTCTGCTTTGGGGGAGCAAATAGGCCTCGCTCCTTCCCTTATAAATCTGGGCCACTCCCCGTCCCCATCACTTTTAGCTGCAAAACAAATCACTGAAGTCCTTTGTTATCAGGATAAATGAGTGGAATATTGTGTCTCAGCTGGTTAGATAAAGCCAGTAGGAGGCTCCATCCTGCTCTTTCAGGAGTCATAGGTCATAAGCTCTGGAGAAATTTACAGAATAAGAGGCACCAATGCCACCTACTTTTCCAGAGACATCTGGTGGGAAACCTGAGCCCCAGAACTCAGTGTATCTCCATCCTTCTGAAGGGAGGCCTTCAGAAGGACCACAGACCTAGTTCTCTTGTCTCTAGGCCCTGTGGAACACCATGGGAAACACGTTGCCCATACCACGAACCTCACCATTAGGCTGTTCCCTTAATAATTGTAAACAATTTGACCCTGACAATCTGATTTTGTTTAAAAAAAATTTCTGTTGCAATACAGTTTGGCCTCAGTAAAAACTAGGGTACAGTAAGAAATGGTTAGAAAATTGTAGTCTAAGTTAACAAGATAATTTTCAATTAGATCCTTTCTGCAGAAGGGAAGGAAAGTTGAAGTCCCTTCTTGGTTCAAGGTTTTATGGCTTTCTATCAAAAACATCCTTCTGTAAAGGTTTTAGAGCTACCCTTAAAGGGACCCTCAGACAGGAGATTTGTATCATTGTTGGTCCTGTTTTCAGACCTGCATCTGTCTCTTCCACCTGTTTAGTAAAAGAAACCACATTGAGAGTTCTCAACCTTTTCCTTGTAATCCTCAGGCCTATGAAGCAGCCTCATCCTCTCGAAGTGACTTGGAAACTCAGTGGCCAGCTCTCCAAAGAGAACTAATACTCTCCAAACCCCTCCTTGTGTCCCTCAGGCACTGTTAAGATATGCAGGACATACCCAGAGCAGAACTTCCAACTCTGTCCAGGCAGAAAGATTGCAGGAGGAGGGACTATCGGAACTTGGGTCCCTTTGTCAGTGGCAGGTACTTACAATGCAAAGAATATTTAGGCTGATTCTTAGATCCTAGTAGGTTTGCAGATGGGTTTCAAGCTTTGTTTATTGCCTTTGACTTCTCATGGTAAGATGTCCAACTTATCCTGGTTATCTGCTGTACCCCAGATGAAAATCAAAGAACCCTGGAGGAGGCTAGGAGATATGTAGGTGAACGCTGAGCTGCAGAAAGACGCAAGAGTCGCCCTGGAGAGGTTACTGTCCCTCTGACAACCAAACTGAGTTTGTAACACTGGGCGGATTAGACATGAGCGCTAAAATGATGACCATGCTTATGGGAATAAAAAGGTGTATTAGGAAACCTGTTAACTATGAAAAGTGAGAGAGAGTAATCCAGGCAAAGACAGAAACCAGCTGCCTTTCACGCTGATGAGAAGCTGTCTGTAAACAGACAAACTCAAACCCATCCTCCAAGGAGAATAGACGTTGGTGGGCCATTTCATCATCTGTCACCTCCAGAGGGTCAGTGCAAATTATGAAGACTTTAGGGCAGCCCTCAGACTTCTTTGGCCCAGTTACCGGACAGAGCCTTTTCAGTGTTAAATAGTCGGGATCAGGAGAGGTACAAAAGGAGAGGAACGAAAATGAAAAACAAAAAGCAGGTCAAGTTACTGGCTGCTGCAACTGGCAGTGCTCTAAGCACACTCAAGTCATCCAAAGAAAAACCCAAGGCCAGTCAAGGAAAGGGCTCCTGTTTTAAATGCAAGAAGACAACCCTGGGGGTGCGCCCGTACTGTGCCACCCCCGGGGCCTGTGCTCCGTGTCAGGGGGCTTTTATGACCGACTGTAGCACTGGAGGATGACTGTCCGCACTCCTAGAGAGGAGCTGGGCCAAGACACTCACTTCCCGCTCTGGTCTGGGGCGAGCTGCGGGGCCCCTGTCTGCAGACACAGGGCAGCGCACATCATGAACTTAACTTGTCCCGTGGTTCTGGAGAAGACAGCCATATTTGTCCTTGTGCTGGAAAGATGGCTGAGCTTGTGTTCATTGCCCAGTGCAGAGCTCACAAACAAAACAAACTTGCACCAAATGCTTCTCTTTGTGAACCAAACTTTCACAAACTAAAGCATTTGTGAACCTACAGATATCATTGTATCTCCAGCTCCTGTGAGGAACCCCACGTGGCCCTGGGCAAGCAAATGCAGTTCCTTATAGATACCCAGACAGCTTACTTTATTTTAACTTCTTTCTCTAGGAAACTGTTCTCTAGATCTAGAGCCATAACTGAGGTCAAAGGGACGTGTGCCCTTTCATGACCTTGTCAGACACTCTCATTCTTCCCATAGTAAAACGTTCAGGGGAGTATTAGATATAAAAGACCTTAATGAGGCTGTAATTCCAATCCACCTTCTAGTGATAAATCCATAAACAGTCCTCTCCCAAATTCCAAGGGTCACAAGTTGTTTCTTAGTTTTGGGCTTCAAAGATGCTGACTTTTCTATCCCTCTTCATCCAGGCTCCCAATGCATATTTGTCTTTAAATGGGGAAAGAAAAACCCAGCTCAAAAGAAAAATAACACCCAGTGTGGTGGCACACACCTGTAATCCTAGCACTCGGGAGGCTGAGGCAGGAAGATCACTGATAGTTGGAGGCCAGCCTGGGCTGCATAGTGGTTCAAGGCCAGCCTGAACTATATAGCAAGACTCTGTCTAAAAAAAAAAAAAAAAGAGTATACGGGGACAGTTCTCCCACAAGCTTTTGAGATAGCACCCATCTTTTTGCTTGGGCACTGAGAAAAAGTTTTAGTGACCTACAGCTTATGTAGGGGACTGTCCTAGAGTATGCAGATGTATTCTAATCTGCAGCCTAACTTCGGAGCTACCGAATCATGCTTTCCACATCTTCAATTTTCTAGCTAAAAGGTGATATAAAGCCTCAAAAGGAAAGGTTTAGCTAACCCTAAACTTGGGGCTCATTCTTACATCTGGGAACGACAGATGTCTAGGGACCAGGTCCTGGTTATTTTTGATCGTCAGCCCTTCCCACCAAGCAGTAGCTTCCCTCTTTCCCGGGAGTAGCCAGTTTCTGCCAAAGCTGGACACTTAATTTTTTTTTTTTTTTTTTTTTTTTTGCAGTACTGGGGATCGAACTCAGGACCCTGCGCTTGTTAGGCAAGCGCTTATTCCACTGAGCTATATCCCCAGCCCTGGACACTTAATTTTGGATTAATGGCAAAGCCTCTATATGAGGCTGTAAAGGTTCTGAGTGTGAACCATTAGAATGGACAAAAGTAACTAACCCCTTTTCAAGGAATAAAGCATGCCCTTGCTCAGGCTTCAGTACTATAAATACTGACGAAAAACCCTTTTTCCTCTACATATCAGAAAAGAGGAATTGCTCTTGTGTTTTGACCCAAACTCTGGGAGAGGAGCCTCACCCAGGGGCACACTTACTAAAAATGTTAGCGGCTGCTGGCTGGCCACCCTGCCTGGAGGGCAATTGTGGAAGTGTTGGCGAGAGGTAGGTATGAGATAGATACCACACACAGAGATAAGGATCCCCACTCTCAAAACCTCCCAGAATGCATGATAAGAGATTAAAAGGTAGCCTGCAGGGCCACAAGTCCAAGGAGCAGCAAAACATACTCTGGCCCTGTCCTCCGCCTGCTCCGCTTAGTCACTTTGACCTTCAAGTTAGTCAAACAACAGAACACCCCGTCCTCCTGGCCTTCCCCACATAAACTCCGGCACCCAGGTCCTTCCTTTGTCCTTTACCCTTGTTTCCTGGTTCTAGCACTGGAAAGCCACAGAAGCTTCAGTTCTGGGCTGCCCTTAGAGATTCTCTCACACTGGGGGAGCCATGAAGAGCAGTTCCTCTGGGCCTCAGCGTTTGAATTGGACATTGACTCTGAGTGATCCTTCATGCTGTGTGCCCTGCCACGGTTGTGAACTGCAACAGACAGTAGCTGCCCTAACAGAAGAAGCCCTAAAACAACTTTGTGACAAAAACTAGAAGCTGTGACTCTTCATCAGGTCAGGACTATTCTTGAAACAAAAAGTCATTGGTGGAGATCAGGGGAATGACTTATAAATAGGCTGTGCTTCTAGACACCCTCTGAAGGTATCAGAAAGACTTCCACTGCTCTGCATCCTGCCTCCCTGATGTCTCTGTAGATAGGACATCAGTGATCTGCACTTTCAAGACCCTAAAGAGAAATGGCTCACTCATGGAAGTAGCTGTATTCAAGAAGGACATCAAAGGACACGGTATGCAGTTGTGAGTCCTCAGCATTGAGGCCAACACTGTTCCCTCTGGGATCGTCACTCAAAAAGCAGAGCTTATAGCCCTGACTTGGGCCCTGGCATTACAAAAAGACAAGAAACTAAATATTTACAGGGATTTCAAATATACCTTTCTGGTGCTACATGTCTGTGCAGCAATCTGGAAGGAAAGAGTCTTCTTAGCTGAAAACCATATAGAAAGCACAAATGAGAAATTCTACAGCCCACGGAGACAGTTTATCCTTCCAGACAACTTGCTGTCATTCATACCAAGGGACAACATTAAGACATGTCTCAAGTCTCCTTGGGAAATCAAAAGGCTGATAAAGAAGTCAAAAGGGGAGCTGTACAACCTCTCAAGGCGCTGGTCTTATTCTCAGTTCCTGAGAAACTGTTAGACCAACCTCTATCCCTTGATAACCATGGGAGTTCAGCCTGATTCACTGAATCCCCAGTGAGCTTCTGGGCAGTGTTTGAAGCTCTATTTCTCTGAAGAGAGTGCACATCTATCTCCAGTGGACCAGTGCTGGAGGGTAGAGAAGTTGTGATCTTCTAAACCAGGCCAGGAAGCCCTTCTTAAATGTATTACCAATAAGAAGCTGGCTTGCCAGAGTCCACCTGGGTGTGTTGAATGGGAGGATGCAGATGCTGCAGAGCTGGAGCTGACAGAAAAGGCAAGGGGCGCCCAGGGGCACGTAGAGTGCCAAGAACCGTTGGATTGCCAGGGAGAGTTTGAGGTCCCCAAAGAGGAGGAGGAGGATCCGGACATGGTGGCGAAGGTTGTGGATGCTGGATTTCCTGTGCTTCTCCCTCTGCCAGGCATTCTACGACAGCCTCTCAGAGGACTTCCACCACGCCCGCGATAGCACCGAGGCTATTATTCATGGACTCTCTAGTCTTACACCTGATCAACTGAGAACTGTTTACATCTGCCAGCTTTTGACAAGAATTGCAGCAGGAAAAGCCCTTGATGCACAGTTTGAAAGTGATGAGTGAATTACACCCTTAGAATCAGCCCTAATGATTTGGACTGCAGTTGAAAAACAACATGACAAACTTCATGAAGAAATACAGAATTTAATTAAAATTCAAGCTGTAGCTATTTCTTTGGAACATGGCAATTTTAAGGAAGCAGAAGTGCTTTTTTGTTGTTTTTTGTTTTGTCTTTTTGAGACAGGGTCTCGCTATACAGTTCAGGCTGGCCTTGAGTTCACTTTGTAGCCCAGGCTGATCTTGAACTTGCAGTCCTCCTGCCTCATCCTCCCGAGTACTGGGATTACAGGTGTGCGCCACCATGCCCAGCCAGAAGTTTTTGAAAGAATGTTTGGTGACCCATATTGTCACACAGCATTGGAAAGGAAATTGCTTGTGATAATCTCTCAGATCCATTTCACTCCTTTTTCAGCACTTCAGCTACAACCACAAGATGGAGAAAGTTAGAAGTTATGTGAACTGCTACAAAGTGAGCTGCAGGCCAGCCTGAACTGCATAGCGAGACCCTGTCTCAAAAAGACAAAAAAAAAATAATAAAAGAAGTTATGTGAACTATATGCTAAGAGAAAAGTCATCAACTTTTCCAATGAAGGCAGCAATAAAAGTACTGGAAAGTGAGAAAACATGAATAATAACTTCTCAAGATAAAGCTAACGCTAATGATGAACCAGAAACTGAAGCTACTTTGGTTAAAGGAAAAAGGTCTCCCAAGAACACCTTCTTATCTAAATTGGAACAAAGAAGCTCTCGGCAAGGCCTCATAAGAGAGTGGGAATTCTTCAAGGTGGAAAAAAAGGAAAACAAGAGACACTAACCGACTTGTTTCAACAAATCAACCAGTAACCCAGGAAAAACAGCGAGTCTGGAAAGGACAGCCATGGCTTGGGGAAAAAGACAAGAATTTGAAATCTGGTGTGAGGAAGTACGGAGCGGGAAACTGGACTAAAATACTATTATGTTATAAATTCAACAACCACACGAGTGTCAGGTTGAAAGACGGCAGGGAGGACCATGCAGAAGCTAAAACTGATTTGCCCAGATAGTGAATACTGAACGTGATTGTCAAAAGTTTCATCAAAGGACAGTTAAATATTTTGTTTACTACATTACATTTGGAGCTCGCTGGTCGTTGAGGTATGTTAAAACTTTTGTTTAATTTATTTTTGTCAGTTTAAATAATGAGGATGTGTGCTGTAAAGTTACATGCCATCTGCTTATTCAAGAATCTGACAAAATGTAAATGCATTGAACCCTACCCAAATCTAATACCCAACCCCCAAATGCTGTCCCAATAAAAAATTTAAAATGTAGTAGAGGGAAAAACAATAGTTCTGTTTACCAACTCTCTGTAGGCTAGCCTCAGGCTCACAAGATTCAACAGGAAAATGATTTTCTAAGTAATTGAGTAATAATAGTCCTATGAGATAAGCTTATTTAGGGCCTTAATGTGCTACTTAATTATAAGACATTCGCTAAAAGAATAATAAATACATAAAGTAAAAAAAATGAAACTGGCTTGCCAACGATGGCGTATCTGAATGAGGAAATATACTAAGCAGTAGAGAAAAGCAGTAGAGTTTCTGCAAGTATGATATGAAAAGATATATATGCTATAAGGCGAGGGAACGTGAGGTGTACAATGCTATAGATCTTTTGCTCCTTTGTAAGTGGCTTAAAACAGCTAAGTTATTCTCAGTTCTTGAGGTTGTAAGTCACGTGGGTTTCACAGGGCTAAAATCAAAGCCATGGCCAGGCTGCATTCTGGAGGCTACCTTTATTCCTTGGGCCCCTTCATCATCAAAGCCATTTTTGCTTCTTTTGCTATAAACAAATGTATACGCAATGTGTACACCTACACATGCGTATGTATAAACACGCATGTATATATGTGTATCTGTGTCTATACATATGTAGCTGTCCAGTAGCTAATTACCTACCTCATCCCAATTCCACACATGCTGACATGTCCATAGCTGGAAATCAACCCTGGTGGGAGTTGATACCCACCAAGGAAACCAGCAGATGTCACATGTTAGGGTCTCCTTCCCACTTCAGAAGGCCAGCTATTCAAAATGTACCAACATGCCACCGGGCACACACACACATTATGCAAACAGTATGTCTAGTGACTTCATTGTGTGCATTAACTTTGGAAGGACAAAAGGAAACCATAAGAGGTTCCTTCTACAGAAAGAGTCTGAAGACAGGAATAGAAGAGAAAAAACATTTTCACCATCAATCTTTTTGTCCTGTTTGATTTTTACCTGGTAATATGAACTGATAAGACTGTAGGGAGAATTGTTTTCTGAGCACTCGGAAGAGGGCTGTGTCAACACTTAGCGTTTAGTTTGCTGGCAAGCCCTGGCCCTGTGCTAAGCTGTGCCCATCTGCATCACAGCGGGGTCACACACCACCGCACATGGACAGTGCTTGCTGCTGCAGGCCGAGTTCCTGAGAAGGGTGGGGAGGGAACAGAGGACAAAGAACTTTTTCATAAGAACCCTTATCTTCACTCCTGCCTTTTATCATTGCCTTTTATAATTTCTCAAGACGATAACTTCACAATGGAGTAACGTTGACTTCAGTGGTGCTGCAGCACATAAGACCTTTACCACGCTTTAACCCCTAAAAATTGAACAAACCATTCACCCTCCAAGCTCGGCTGCTTTCTTTAGGTTATGCTGTGAAATATCTGGTCATTCCTTGGAAAATTGGTGCCCTCTCAACTTGGAGGCAGAGGTCTCTTTGCGTCTTTCCCGGGGAAACTTAGGAAACAAAGATAACATTTGGGTGGCACTTAGAATATGTGAGGCAAGTTGCAAGCACTTTGGATAAGTCTTCCCTGGATGGGATGCCATTGTTTATGCTGTTCTACATATGAGGACCCGGAAACCCTCACAAGTAACGGTGATGTGCAAAACTTCGTAAGAAGCAATACTTTTTGCTGTTAATGCAAATCAGTACTTTGGTTCCATATTTGGGCCAGAGTAAGGAGGAGAACAGAAGGGAGAGGACGTGGGAGGGAGTGAAGGGGAAAGGGGTACAGCAGTTGCATAAAAGTGAAGGAGTGGGCACTTTGGTGAAGGTGGAGGTGAGGGAGGTTGTAGCGAAGCTTCTCTTTCTATGCTGATTTCCTCTTGGACAGATTCCCCATCATTGCATTCTGGCATCACAGCCACTTTCACCCCCCATCTAGAGGACAGGAAACAGTAACCCAAAGACAAGGGTGCAGCTTTTCTTGGTTGGTGACTGCTGGGCCAATAGCCGCAGGTGGGCCCCCAACCTCCAGGCCAGCTTATTCTCAGGACTCCTTTCTGCCCTGATAGAGCAGGGAGATAAGAGAGCAGGGAAGGAAAAGGGAAAAGCGGAAGGAGTAATGGAACAAGCATTAAGAGTGTCCAAGGGAGTGAAAATGAGGAATGAGGCTTAATGAAAATACCCAGCTGGATATGGCAGCACGTGCACTAACCCCGGTGCTCTGCAAGGCAGGGGCAGGAGGATGGCAAGGTGGAGTCCAGCCTCAGGAACTTAGCAACATGGCAAGATTCTATCTCAGACTAAACAAGTTTTAAAAAGCTCAGGCCAGTGGCCCTGGGTTCAATCCCCTGGAGCGCAAAAAATAAAAAGGAAAAAAGAAAAAAGTGAAAAAGAAGGAAGAGAGAGGAGAGATGGTAGGAGAGGTGGGGCAGAGAGAAAGAGACCCTGAGGACGAAAGAGCATATGAGAGGTGCTTAATAAGGGGCATGTTGTAGTCAGGAGTTTATAAGGAAAATAATTACGTATAGGACACCTAATTATAAGATTATTCTATAATGTTCACCCAAAGAGTCATAGACAAGAGAGTACAGGAAATCTGTCCATACACTAAAGACCAAAACAATCCAGCTGAGGGCCTGGATTCCACGGCAATGTCCTGCATGAGCCAGCTGAAGACCTAGAGCCCAGGAAATGCCCTTCACAAGTCCAACTGGAGGCCAAGAGCCCATAACAGTATCTCATGCAGGACTGTTTCAAGGACCTGCTCTGAGAAGGCCCAAAGGTCAGGGGTGGAAGCTAGAAAGTCTGTGTCAGTGGGATGAAGGATGTGTTAGCAGGGTGAGGGATCTTCACTGGAGCCAAGAAGCAATGCTCAAAGTAAGGACCAGAGCTCCCCCAAAGTGAACTGTAGCCATTCCCAGCGATAAGAACAGCCGAGCTTATCAGGAAAGCCAGCATGTTGAGCTCTTCCAGGAAAATCAACAGCTCCCTACAGCTTCTAAACTTCTTCCTCTCCAGTTCTTCCTCTTCTGCTGCTGGCTACAATCCTCAGGGGGGCCTCCCACACCCGGCACCATGCTGGTTCAGTTCAGCTGGGCCTTACAAGTTGACCACCAGTTGTCAACCCACCACAGGGCACATCGGTCTCACCAGATGGGGAATCCTGGGGGAGTTGTTTCTAGGTTCTTGGTGTCCTGAACGAAGTGTTGAGCAGGACACTCTAAAGGAGGAAGAATAAGATTGATTTTAAATAGATTAATGAGTGTAAGTGAAAGACCTAAGCGAAGTGAGTGTATGCTGTACAGGAGGAGGGGCTGGCCAGGGAGAAGAGCTCACTGCCCCAAAGAGGCAGGTGCTGGCCTCTTAGGCTGTGGGAGTATGTTAGAGTCTATACCTGGGCACGGAGTGCCAAGACTCATGGCCCAAGAGGACTCCGCCAACCACTGAGAGGGACAGGCTTTGATCCTATGGGATATTTTTACAGAAAATGTCATGGAGTCCAAAGCCCACTGGGCAGTGGGGGCAAAACCACAATACAGGGAGGTTGGAGGAAGCCTGGGTCATGTACTTTTCATTTTGAGTATACCTGGGGTTTAGGGGATGGTATAGGGTGACCTTTATTTATTGGTTTTCTGATATTTTGACATAGTCTTGTCCTTGTTCTGTTTGCTACCTTATTAGCAGAGGGAAAGGGGGATGAAACAGAGAGAGATCGCAGAGTTCAGAGGAAGCTCAATCCTGTGCTTCTGTGCATGTTACGATATCCCATTTCCATCTCAGGTACACATAATTTTTCTTTGTCCAGGATTATCTCAAAAAATCTGGGAAAAACAAAGATGGCTGGCAGCAAGGCATGAGCAAATATCCAAGAAGATCCTGAGAAATGAGAGAAATTGGAAATGAGCATGGGAATCAGAAGTTTGCCCTTTGTGACAGGTAACGCATACGGTTGTAGTTTGATACAGCCTCAGTGTCTATTTTAACATATGTTGGACTCTCCTCCCAAGAGCAGGGTTCAGACCCTCTTACGCAGTTCCAATTCTACACCACACCGTTGCGGCCCAGGCAGGTGGCCAGAGATAAAAACAGGCATCTCTCCAACCCGAAGGGCTGGGCCCTAGGCTGCCCTGCAGCTGCCTTTAAAGGGACCATTCAGGCCTTTGCCCACCAATTTGAATAGACACACCCTAGTTCCAAGTATATATTACAGCTTGCTGCTCTCTGCGTTTCTTCTCTCTCTGCTTCTCTCAAGGCTGGCAGAGCAGCCCAAGGTCTGTAAGTACCAAAAACTTTAAAATTTTCTCCTTGTGCTTGTGTTACCGAGGCTCAGCCTGCAGTCTGATTGCTGACAGGGAGTTCTCTGCTATCCCCAGCAGGCTCATGCAGATGGGTCCTTTGCTAGGGGCTCCAGCAGCTGGTGGCTTCCTAGGACAGTAGCTAAACTGTCAGAGAAAGTCACAGTTTCATTCTAAACAGGTGAATGCTGCAGGAATAGGTCAAGTGATAAATGGAATAAAAGCAATCTCGGGGTTTATTTTTTTCTTTTTCTTTGCGGTATTGGGCACTGAATCCAGGGTCTTCACCCTGAGCTACATCCAGGCTGGGCTCAAACCTACAACACTTTTGCCTCAGGCTCCTGGAGTGCTGGGATTATAAACGTTCACCACCACTCCTGGTGTAGGATTTTAAAAATCCTGTATTGGGTGTGTGTGCCGCTTCAACCCTGCTCATCCACGGACAACAGCAGCTCCAACTAGTAATTCCTTCGCTAGAGTTAATTTTGCCCACAGGGTTTTGCCTGTTTTTTTCAACCACTTCCACAGAGGGGAAGCAGTAAAGCGCATCGTCATCAGCATCTCAGCTCTCTCATTCAAGTCCACAAGGACTTGAGTGGCGGGAGGGGTAGGGGGCGCTTGCATCGGAGAGCAATGTCAGGAATAGGGTAGGGGATTAGGGTAGGGCGAGGACTGGTTAGGGGCCTCAGCAAGACCTAGAAGCTGCTGCCTCTGTGAAGCTGGGTGTGCCCGCTGCCCAGTGCCCACAAGGAAGCCAGTGGTCTCCTGCACCTTCAGGCAGGTGGTAGGCAGATATGGGGTAAACAGATGTCTTCTTCCTGGATACCCCTTACTGCACCCACCCTAATATTTTTCCTGACTATTTGAACATGATCTGTGATGTTTATTAGGTAACCAGTTGCATGGGATAGATGGATTGGTGGGCTAATCTTTTTTAAGGAATATTCACCTGTGCTCATTCTCCCTGTGAGAAGTCAGAATCCAGACCCAGAGTGCCTTGAAGATCCACTCAGCCTTCCACACAGCAGGAAGGAGGTGTACAGTAGGCAAGGGACACATTTAAAAGAAAATTAACACAGGAAATTAGACAAGATGAACCTCGAGAAGGTCTTCAAGTTGCCATCATTCAATGAAAATAGGTAAGTCACACATGTTATTTTAAGCTTTCTAGTCATATTTTATGAAGTAGGGAGAAACAGGTGCAGGTGATTTTTATTAACTTTTTACTGTGATAAAATACACATTATATTTGCTGTTGTGGCCATGGGTTGTTTTTGCTATTGTTGTTTTTTCATTGTTTGTGTGTTTGAGACAGGGTCTCCCTATGTAATTCAGACTGGACTTGAACTCACTCCATAGCTCAGGCAGACTTTGAACTCACAGGGATCCTCTTGCCTCAGCCTCCCAAGGGCTGGGGTTATAGGCATGCGCCACCATGCCTGGCTCTTGCCACTATCTTAAAGTAAATAATTCAGTGATGATTAGTACATTCATGAGGTATTACCACCACCATCTGTCTGGCCCCGGAATATTTCATCAACCCAAAAGGAAACTCTGTCCCACTGGAGCATCACCCCCACTCTCCCCCGACCCTGGTAACTGCTGACCTGCCTCCCGTCTCTGTGAATTTGCCTGTTTTTGATGTCTCAGAAACAGGGAACCACATCAGATGTGGCCTTTGTGTCTGGCTCTGTCATTCAGCACCCTGTTCTCAAAGTCCATCCTTTCTGTAGTATGTATGCCTCAGAGCCTTTCCATGGCTGAATTTTTGTGGTACAGACGGACCATATTTTATCTGCTCATCGCTTGATAGACTTTGGGGTCGTTTCTCCTTCTTATCCCCCAGCACGAGGGACTGAACCCAGGATCTTTACACCGAGCTGCCTCTCCAACACTTTTTTATTTCAAAACTTGGTCTCATGAACTTGTGATACCTCTGCCTCAGTCTCCGGAAGTGCCGACTGCAGGCGCACGCTCTTGCGCTGGCTTGCTTCTCCATTTTGGCTGAGTCAATGGCACTGGCTGGGAATATCAGAAGCTTGTGAGCACCTGCTATTAATTATTTTGACTCTATTCCTAGGAGTGAAATTTCTGGGTCATATGGTAATTCTGCCTAACATTTTTGAGGAAATGCTGAAGAACCGCACCATGTTATTAATAGTATAAACCATCTCTTAGCACCAGCCTGTATTCCAATCCCCCTATAGATTACCAAAGTCTTCAGATGTTCCAGTCCCCTAGGTAATAATAATAACAATAATATCATATATAACATTGTGTATATCAAGTCATCCCTAGGTTACTTAGAATACCTTACACAATATTAATACTGTGGAAGTAGTTGTTACTCTGTATCGTTTTGGGAGTAATGATGAAGAAAAGATCAGCACCTCCTCAGTCCAGAAGGTGTTTTCCTCCTTGTCTCTGACCTAAGGTTGGCTATATTCACAGGTGCAAAACCTGCAGATACGGAGGGGCCCCTGTGTTTGTGTTCACTTAACATAAAATGTGATAACTGCCGCAAGTCATCACTATCAGATGTCCTATATTCCTTACGTGTTCAGGTCTGGTGTTCACGACCCATCCAGGCACTTTTGCATTTCATCGCTCCGCCCAGGGCTGCTGCCGCCTACCTTTGTGCCCAGCACAACCCCAGATCACGTGTTTCATTCTTTCTCACTGTGACTTTTCTGGAGTTTATTGTTTTTCTTTCGTTCTGGGAAGCGGTAAGGTTTCCATCGTCCACGGGCTGTTGAAAGAGGAGCAGGAGGCTGTGGAGAAACGCAGCCGCCAGGTGTTGGCGGCTCTGAATAAACTGAGCACCAAAGCCAATGAGGTGAGCGAGGGGGGTGCCGGGGACCCCTGGATTCCATCTTCTGCACCTGGACTGGAGTCCAGCTCAGCCAGGATGAGTAGAAGAGGATGAGGTGGAGAGTGCGGACTTACACTGCCAGAGCGGAGACGTGGGACAGGCGGCACCTGACTCAAGAGAGAGGCTTAGACCCCTATCTCGTTCTCAACCCTGTGCCCAGGCTTGGAACCTCTCCAAGGCACCGGTCATTGCTGTGCTGGGCTCCGGCGGGGGGCTGCGGGCCCACTTCGCCTTCCTCGGGGTCCTGAGTGAACTGAAAAGACTTGAGCTGCTGGATGCTGTCACGTACCTCTCGGGAGTCTCGGGGTCCACTTGGTAAGTGCACATTTCGGCGTAGGCGGTGGCTTCTGACATCCGAATGAGAGGTTTTTCCCCACCCAACAGCAAACGCATGTCCTTCGTTTTTTTCTCCTTCTGCTTTCCCTTCCTTCCTTCCCCCCCCCATCTTCCTGCCTCTCTTCCTTCCACTTTTCTTCCATTTGTTATTCCCTCCTTCCTGTCCTTCCTTCCTTCCTTCCTTCCTTCCTTCCTTCCTTCCTTCCTTCCTTCCTTCCTCCATCTTTCCCTCCCACCCTCCCTGCCTGCCTCCCTGCCTGTGTTTGTTCCTTCCTCCCTTCTTTTCCTGGGGACTGATCCTTTGCACGGAGCTACATCCCCAGCCCTTTCCTATTTTTTATTTTGAGAGAGGGTGTTGCTAAATCAGTCAGTTGTCCAGGCTGGACTCAAACTTTCAGTCTTTCCTCAGTGCCCCAGAACACTGGGGCTCCATATGTGCACTGCCATGCCTGGCTTCTTCCCTTTTCTTTTTCAGTAAAAAGGTAATTGTACATCAGATGTATGATGTTCCGTTACGTGTGTACGCTGTGTGTGGACCACTCTGGGTACTTACGTTATCCAACATCTCAAACCTTTATCATTCTTTATCATTCAAAATCCTCTCTCCGACACATTTTGAATTGCGTGGTACAATAATGTAACCTATACTCATTGTCTGTGTCACAGAACACCAGAAATCATTCCTTCTAGCTGGCTGTGCCTTTGCAAATCAACTTTGTTAATGCATTTCTCCCCCTACACCGGTTTTCCTACTTTTCTACCCGCCTGTGTTCTGGTAACCAGTACTTTGCTGTCTTTTTCTTTTTCCTGCAAATACTGGGGATTGAACTCACACTGAGGTATATCTCCAGCCCATCCTTTTCTTTTTCTTTTTTATTTTGAGACAGGGTCTTACTGAGTTGCTCTTGTAGGACTTGAACTTGTGATTCTTCTGTGTCAGCCTCCCAGAATGCTGGGATGACAATTGTTCATCACTGTGTCTGCATCTGCTGTCTTTTCTGACATTTCTCCAACTCTCTGATACCACGGGGTGTCCTGCAATTTAATTTCATCCTGACACTGTCCACCTGGAATGAGCATCCGGCCCCCCAAGACTACTTCTACTCAGATACCAGAGGCAAGCTCCTGGCCACCAGCACTTCTCATAGACGGGATATAAATTGAGTGTTCCCAAGACTTCTTCCTAGGTTTGGTGATTTCCTAGAATAGCTTACAAAACTTAGAAGCACACTTTTAATATGTTCTCTGGTTTACTGAAGGGGGCAGCTGAGGGACAAATGGAAAAGGTGACAGAACAAGAAGGCACACGCAGCTCCCACCCTTCTCCTGGTGCACAGCCCTCCCTACATCCCCAGGAGCTCTGGGAGCTCCCGCACAGGCACTGTCTGAGCCTGTTGTTTAGGGCGTTCTCTGCAAGCTTCATTACATACGCATCGTTGACTAAACCGTTGGCCACTGGG
>PVLD010026542.1:7123-22152 GCA_004027595.1 Dinomys branickii | reverse complement strand
GGTTATTCAGGGTTTTTATGTCTTCCTGATTCAATTTTGGCAATTTGTACCTTTCTAGGAATGTGTCCATTTCTTCTGTATTTTCTATCCTATGGGAATACAGATTTTCAAAGTAGGTATTAATGATCTTTTGTATTTCTTTTGGATCTGTAGTGACTTCCTCTTTTTCATTTCTTATTGCATGAATTTGAGATCTTTGTGCTTTCAATTTTTAAAGGAAAGTACAACACAATTTTCCAGAGAGGCTGCTCCATTTTATATTCCACTTAGCACTGGTGTAATGGCACAAATTCTCTGCATCCATACTAGTCCTTTTTTTATATTGCCAGTATGAGTAGATATGCACAATTCTCTGTAAGTTTAATTCCTGCTTTGTCAGCCGGTTAACGGCATCATTTCATTTGATTGACAACTGTGTAGCCTTTTGAGAAAAAAATGTTTCATGTCTTCTGTCCATCTTGTAATTAGATAACTATTACTCTGTGTTTTTAAAGTTCTTTGTATATTCTAGCTGCAAATTCTTTGCCAGAGGTGTGATTTACAAATATTTTATCTTTATGGGTCTTTTTGTTTTCATTTTTTGAGTTTTAGTTGTCAGTAGTTTCATGTACAGGTAGTACTTACAGTGGTGCGTCTTAAGAATTTTTTGTTTAGTCCTAGATCTTGGAAATTTCCTAGTAATTTTTTTCTGAATTTCTGTAGATTTGCATCTTAAATTTAACCCCATGACCTGTCATGAGTTGAGTTTTGTATAAGTGGAGAGAATTATTACTGCCCCCTGAAGCCTTTGCTGCTGGACACATAGAGAGTGGTCATAAAGCTCTGACTGGAGGTTTGGTGTCAGATCGGGATCACCTCTGGTGTGCTGACGCTCAAGAGAATTCAGGTTGAAAATTTTGCAAAAGATTCACAATCCTTTAATTGGTCAAATCCAGCAGCTGCAGGCAAGTGTCCTTTGTGCTTCCTGCTTCCATGTAAAGGATCTAATTGACAGAAACTCCTTTGGGTGCAGATAAAATAGACAGCTTTCTAACCCAGGAAAATCAACAGTAGATGCAATAACATTTTGAGAAAACGAATTCTAAATTTTTACCAAAACTTACTACAATGCTTTTTCCTACAAAGGCACTGCAGTGATAGGCTTTAACTACATAATACTTGCAGCAATCCAGTGTATACAGCATGCTACTCCACATCCTTACTGTAAAGTTTGTTCCATGATGTTTCTTTCCTTATCTCATTTTCTGAATTTCCTCGACTATATTTCAGCTCTATATTTTCCTGCAAGCTCTAGATTTTTGTTCTCCTTATACTTGGGGAAATTCTCTCTGGAATTTTTGACTGGAAATTTTTATGGTGAAAGAATTATTTTATATTTTAACTCCAATGACACCACTCTCTGTGAATAGCTTTCCTCTTACACTCCAGTCTAAAGTACTATTTTCCTCTGCAATGGCTGGACTCTCTAGAATGTTATACTTCATAGCAATTTTCTTCTCAGAAAGGCAATTCTTGATTGCAGGAAACCAAAAAAACAGTGAAAGATTGGGTTACATTAAAGTGCAGACATTTAAAACCTTTGTGTACAAAGAATGTTTCAGAGTAGAGATCAGACACTGGATTCAGAGGGTGTGGCAGTTGGCTGACTACTTCAGTGGGAATGCCCAACTGATTTGGGTCAGGTGGTAGCTGGAACAGGAGAAAGGGAGGGAAGGATTTCAGCTGGTCTTCCTTAAAGGAGCTTTCTTGGAGCTGCTTTTCATCAGGAAAATTTAGGTAGTTTTTTTTGAAGAGCTTCGGCTACTGTTATGGTTTGCATATGGATGTTCCCACAAAGCCTCATGCAGTCCTGGGGGCTTTTAGAGTTTATGATTGATCCATGATCCAATGCTGGTGCTATGGTTGTGAGTGCTACACCTGCCCATGGGTGGATAGTTTGCGCATGGAAGCGAAGGAAAGAGGCTGCTTGTGGCCACTCCTCCCATTTTGCTTTTGTTGCTTTTGCTGTCTTCTGCTGCCATGGACATTTGCCCTCTGCCATGGGGCACTCTGCCTCTGAGCCAGCCAAGTACAGACTGAAACCTCCACAAAGTGTAAGACAAATAAACCTTTCCTTCCTTAATTTTGAGCATCAGGTATTTTATCTCAGCAAGGAGAGAAAAGTAACCATGACAACTGCTTTCTTTCCTGGGGCAGCCGAAATCTGTGTTTTCCTCTTGGGTTGTCTCCTGGATTCCAGAGCAGATCCTCAGCCTTTTGGCACAAATACCACAGCTTCTGGCAGTAGTCCTTGGGCCTTCCTGGGGCAGATCCGTTGTCCACTTGAAATGGATTTGCGCGGGACATTGCCTTGTGCTCCAAGCCCTTGACTGGATCCTCTAGGTTTCCAGCATGTAGACAGACATCTTGCATTCTTCCACATCTGACTTTAGGAAACATTGGCAAATACAGAGGGTAGGTTTGCAAATCCTGTAACCTCTAGCAAATTTTGAATATTTACCTTCATTCAGAAAGTAATGAACAGAAAATGAAAAATGACGACAATCTTAGTGAAGGTCCTTTCTTTCAATTCATCTCTCCTATAATTTAACATGTTTACAGTTCTATTATTCTTCTTTCTTAAACTTTCCATGTTTTATGTACTTGTCTTTTATGCTAATGAATAACATTCATTACTTAAGAAAGAAAAGCCATTACATTTAGTTATATGTGTCTAATTTATTTTCTTGTTGCTGAGACAAAATATCTGACACCCAAAGTTAAAGGAGGAAACATTTATTTGGCTCACAGTTTGTAGAGACTTCAGTCAGTAATCTGGCTCCAAGGCAGGGCGGGCTGGCAGAGGGGCAACAGTTCATGGTGGCAGGAGATAGCAAAAGCAACAAGGGGTGGGAGACAAGCCTCTTTCCGTCCCTTACATTGCATGCAGGCTACAGGGATTCGGGTGGTAACAATCCACTCAGTTACTGAACTAGCGATCACTTACCTACTCTTAATCCCAGAACCTTTAATCCCAGCACTACACTATGAATCAATCACATATTCTAGATTCAACCTCTGAAAAAAATCCTATCACCACATGAGGCCTTGTGGGGAGGGCATTGAGACACAACCAGTAACAATATAAACAAATTAACCTTTTATTTTGTTGTTTTTCTGCTCTGATTTCACTGCTAGCAGTTTTTCCATCAACTCCACATACACATATACTGTGTTTTTATATTTATAATATCCTAGGCAACTAGAACAGTCTAGACATTCTTAGGTTCTCCTGTAACACATGGAATTATTTCCTAACCAAGATATCCTGGTACTGTTCATTGTTTTCTGTGCTTATATTTTAATACTGTTGATATATGTTTTTTCTTGCAAGCAATCTGAGTCACTTTCATGAGACATAAAGAAGTTATTACTTTTCCCACAAGAGCACATTGCTTACACTTTGTATCTCCTTTCATGGTTTTTTTTTTCCTGTAAACATTTACATATACATACTGTCAGGAAAATCCATATATTTAATCTATAGTACTGGTGCTGTCCTCAAATTTAGAAATCCCATTTTCCTTTTTTCTGTTTTGACTTTTGAATACCATGGGCTGAAACAGGTTCTACATGTATAATCAAATGGTTCAGTGTTTCTTCATTCCATTAAGAACAAATAAATTTCCATACAGAAAGTAGAAAAGAAAAATTAGAGAAGATATAAGTATAGAAAATACATATCTAATCATTTGTGTTGCACCACACCATTATCTCTTTTTGGTAACTTTAGCTAATCAGTATCAACCTAAGGGTATCATAAGCCCTTAACACTGAAGTGAAATGTACTTCTACATAAAATATATCTCATTAATTACAGCTAATTTGCTAAAGATTGTTTTTTGCACTCTCTCATGAGTATAATTATCTGGAAAAAATGCTTCATTAGCAGCTCCAACAATTTTAATAGTACCAAGCATATAGTTTACACTTTGCATACAAAATTTAAAACTCAAATAATTCAAACTAAATATATGTATTCAAAAGTGAATGATTTATCACTTTTAGGATTTCTTTCATGTTAATAAGTTTGTCTAGATACAGTTTTGACTGCATCTCTAAAAGAATTTCACCATATTTGCAAGTGAAGCATAAATAAAAAACTGACATGCATATTAATAAATTTTCCCAATTCCAATATTTTTCTTCTATGAAATTCTGGTATAATTTTATTTGTAATGCTTTGATATTTTATTGAAAATAAAAAATAAAATATAAAAGTTAACCTAAATTATTATTTATGTCTACCATATATACTTATTTCTCCTGATATTGATATTAGCATACTTGTATTTCCTTTGAATATTTTTGGAAGTATTTCTAAAAATGTAAGTTATATATAGTTGCATCTTCTTTGTTTTGTTTTTTCTTTAATTTATGACTATTCTATCTGTGCAGGATATTTTAATTCTGCTTTATAGAACAAACTACTGGAGGCTTTCCTCATTCTTTAGCCTTTTGTAATAGTTATGACAACTCATTTTGTGCTCATATTTGCTTTAAGTGCATCTGAGTACTAATCACAGGCCTAGCCTAATGTTATTATTTTCCATATTAAAGACAGATTTAACATTCACTCTATTTTTTTTTTTGGTTGTGCTTCAGAAAAACCCAGGTGACCATACATATCCTAAGCGAGTACTCTACCACTGAGTTATATTCCCAGATGAAATCCATTTTTTAAAAATTAAAACTAAATTAGTCAGAATGTGTTGCTACTATTAAATATTAGACATTAATAGTGTACATTATGAACATTATTACTTTATAATAATCTCTTAAGAAAACCAGTATCAAATATTTACAAAATTTTTAGAATTTTTTTGAGATTAGGCAATGTGTTAGGCATTGTGTTAGGCAGATCAAAATCCACTTGGCAAATTTGCTTCTATGTTATAGATGAACCAGGGCTAGAAATCTGGCTTCAAGGTTTATTTGACCTGCTATCTCAAAAATTGAAAGCCTGAAAGCAAAATTTGGAAATCAGTGAAGATTGAAAAAAATGAATTTTATCATTTCTGTCTTGCTTAGGGTAATTATATTTTTGTTTTTCTGATTTGATGGTCGACTGATTTTGAGATAAGAGTGGAGCCTGGCACCACAGTTCTAGGAACCTGTCACAAAAATCTGAGCTTGTGAATTCACCTCAGAGCTAAAAGTATTAATGAACAGCAGGAATGTTGCAATGTACACGTATATACACATATTTGAAGGGCAGATATAGTCAAGGTGTAGAGCACTCAGTCTAAGAGATCTCAGTTGGTCATGTTTTACTTTAATACCTCTCATTCTCCATGCCCAGAAATGAATGTTTGAGTTTGACCAACTTCTGGGTGCATGTATTTTAATTATTATGTCAAACAAATAAGAAATAAGTAACACATGTTCAAATGTGAAAGCCCATAGAAAGAAATCATCCAATTTTACCTTGTTTTCATAGTAAATTTAGGGCAATGCCATTTTATAGCGGTTGAAAGATGTTATGATAATCTTGGCTGAGAGACAATAGATGATTTATTACTAACAACAGTAGCAGTAGCCAGAGTATCACCATTTTGTATCAGTTCCCCAAACTCTTATTTCCATCCAAGCAACATGAAGAGGGACAGAAAGTACCTGAATTGCATTCCAGGAGAAGAATTCTGATCTTAGTGGAGCTGAATCTTTCATAACAGGCAGCAAGCATTCCTTGCAAAGCTGAAGGTGGACACAATGTTTTTTTTAGTGTAATACACATATGCTGCCATTTGATTCAGAGGAAGACATATCCCTACTCTCCAAGGCTATAAGGAACCCAGGAGTTCATTCTAGACAGAAGTTCTAAACTTAGTATCAGTAGTTCACTGTACAACGTTCTGGAAGGGGTCAATCAGCAACTACACACAGTGATGGTGCCTCATATATAAGGAAAGGAATATGACAGACTCAAAGCACATTTAGAGCATTGCTGTTACTACTTACTGAAGTGCCGTCTCTGCTGGTGTGTTCCTGTGCTTGTCACTTCCTTGTCTTTAGCATGTCTTCTGATAAAAAATAATCTGCTTTACTCACCTGTGTCTGAGTATCTGTACATATGTGTGTATAGTATGACAAAAGCATTTATCTGTATGATTTGTGATTTAAGATTTGCATTTTTTAATTTTTATTTTTTCAGTGCTAGCCTACCGAGGATCCAACCCAAGCGCACTCTAACGGAACTACGTCCCAGGACTTTAAAGAAATATATGTTTGATACAGAATCTTGTTAACTTGTTAACTTTCCAGGTTGGCCTTCAGTTGGTGTACTCTCAGCTTGAATCTTCTGAATATCTTGGATTACAAACATTAGGAACCACGCTCAGTTCGTTTGCTCATTCTGATGTTTTTTAATTAAGCAGTTAGATTTTTATGTGCTAAATGCAGGTTTCTTTGTATTACTTATGTTTAATATGGGCTGAGTTTGTTGGATGTATGGCCTTGTAGTTTAAACTGCAATTTATCTGTGATTGTACTCTCTTATCCACTGGGGAATCTAATTGTATATGTATTAGGTCGCCTGAAGATATTCTTCATCTCATTGAGAATTGTTATGGTTGGTACACTGTGTCAACTTGGGCAGTCTAGAGGTTTGGCTAAGTGACTCAGCAGTTCTACATCTTGGGGCAAAAAGGACACGCTCTTACCCTTCTGGGATGTTGTTTATTGTGTTAATTTGAGAAGTTTAGAAGGTTAACTGTGTGACTCAGAAGCGAGCCAGGGTGCTTCCTTTGTACACACACTGAGTCTGCAGAAGAGGACGGCATGGAGATTGTGCTACACGGCCCCTGGGTGGGGATAGCCTGTTTATAATGTAAGGGAGGGAAAGAGGCTGCTTGCTGCCATTCTTTCCTTTTGCTCTGGTTGTTTTTGCTGTGCTCTGCCGCCATGAAGTTTGGCCCTCTGCCATGTGCCACTCTGCCTCAGAACCAGCCAAGTATGGACTGAAACCTTCATGAACTGTAAGCTAAATAAAGCTTTCCTTCCTTCATTTTGGACAATGGGAATTTTGTTTCAGCAATGAGGGAAAAGTAACCAAGGTAAGAATATCTTCATTTCTTTATTTTTTCACTTTTAGTAGTAACTGGTGAGAACAGGAACTATTCTTTTCTCTCTGTGATACACAGGTATTATTTCCATTAATCTTTTTAGAGAGTTCTTTCCACCACCTTGGCTCTTTTCCTAATAGGCCTGTGTTGTTGAGCACTCAGCTGGAGACTGAAGAGCTACTGTCTGCAGTTCTTCAGATGCCTCATCATCATTCTCTTCTCAGTAGTCTTTTATTTACTTGTTTTGTGTTTGGGGAATCTAGCCACCTCGGTCTACCAGCACTCCAAACATCATTTCCTTAGGTTTAGTCTTCATCTAAATTTCTGTCCTGAGAGTGCATGGAAACTAGATACTCAAATGTATTATGCATCTTATCCCTTTCGTGACCCTCAGGACTTTCGTTCCCAAATTGCCTGATATCCAAGGTCTTCCACACCAATAATTTATATACTTAGTCATTTAGTTTTAGGGGGAAGAAAGCAAATCTTTTCCATGTTACTTCATCTGGGCTGAATCCTTTTGTTTCTGAGATCATTTCTAATACTGACTACTTTTGATGAGATTCCCATAAAGAGAGACAGATTCAGGTAAAAGTATGCTTTTGATTAAATGATTTTCTAGGAAAAACTTAAATTTAAGGGAAGAAATTCAACAGCAGAAATGCATGTGAAACATTGAGTAAAGTTGCTTTCTCAGACAAGGCTTAATATTAACCTGATGACAGATACAGGTGGTCTACAATTAAATAGCTTGAGAATGTTTATCCTGTTAAGTAGAACAGAAATTTCTGCCTCCATTCCATTAGTTATTAGCTAGGCCCACCATAGAGGAGCTGGTAAGGATGGCTGCGGTTGCTGAGTTTCAGTAAACTCGTAGCACCAGAAGAAAAATTTGCCACCAAATTCTTGTCAGAGACTTCAGATAGAGAACCCCACTATCAACTAAACACGTTAGGATGGAGAGAATGATGCAAGTCTAGAATTTGCATAGTAAACATCCCTTTTGTAGCATTAAAATATGCATAATGAAACAACATCTGGACAGGTAACATACCTAACTCATCTACTTGAAAATTAATGGTTAAATGACTCCAACTTCACATCAGTATTCACCCTTCTCTATTACTAATGGGGGGTATTTCTGAAAATGCTCGCTTCCCCTACCTCTGTGAAGCGGTGCTGAGATCTTTATAATAATTTAAAAACTACACAAGTATTGTTTGTTTGTTACATGCATAGCATACTTCATATTCACAGACACATCCTTACCCTTACCATAATTAGTACATGGTGTGTCATTAGAAAATAATCAATTGTGACATCTTGAAGAAATAATTTCTTCTAAAATAATAGAGTATAGGCCACTTAATTTTCAGTGGAAAAAGAAATATACTAAGATTCATCCTGAAGCAAGAATTCAAAGGTAAAATTAAGAAACTGAGCATTACAGGATTTATTTGGGATAGAAAAAAGGTAACAATAACGCTACCAACACTGAACAACATTACTTTCATCTGTCTTGTTCAATTAGAAGCCTAACACATAGAATATTTTAAAGTATAAATATTACATAAACTTTCATGTAGAATAATTTTATTAGTTGCTACATTTATAGTAGTAAATAATTTTCCAAATATATAGTATTATTTACTTTTAATTTTGGAATATGTCTAAGTCATGTGTTTTGATGAATGAATTTTTATATTTGTACTGCCTATATAAGTAAGTGCTTTAAATAATTTCCCTCTTGTTGCCCTTTTTCTATAACTCCAATTACTGTCCTGTAAATTTTTTTAAATTGACATGAGTATTTACAACTCCAACTCAATGAATGCTAAAGATTTCAGTAAAAAAATAAAGGGCCTGAAATTAATGTGTATTCATGACAATCAGAAAACATTTTTATTGATGCTTTCAGGCTGTTATAATTTATGTTCTAATTCAGTGTCTTTCAATCTTTTGAAAGAAACCTTACATAAAAAAGGCAATTTACACAGAAACTTACTACGAATAAACGCATGTATAGAAACACAGAAGTAAACATAATTGAAATACAACTCTCATAAAGCATTTTGTGGTCCTAGGTGTGATACAATAATATTTTCTGATGCACTTTCTGTTTTATACTCTCCTATGCTGGCCAAAACTTAGTGAAAATATGTCAACTCTACAGTTTTAAAATGGAATTTAATGAATGACAAAAGTGAGACTCTTAAGCGAAATGGATTTTTAAACTGTGTTTGCAGTCTTATCATTAACTTAAATTGTTCATCCAGAGGATGGACAAAACATTTCTTTGAAAGAAAGAGATCTATTTTATAGAGCACGTTTTTGTCTTTCTCAGTAGAATGGCATACGGGGCCCTGTTATTGAGTGGGTAATGGCTAACGCATTTTAGGGGGCTTTAGTGAGATTCGTTTTTAAGCAATAAACAAAGATTATACAAAACATTTCTATTTTCTTTGGACTAACAAACAAGCAAGCAGAAAGAAATGTCTGTGAGATCAAGATGTAAACATAGGAGCCACATTATGTGCCATTTTACAATCCTATCTTTGTCTGCAAATAGAAGTCTCTTCTTAACTATCTTAGTCACCTTAGCCAACCCATTAAACTTTTACTGCTGTTTGATTGCATTAAAAATCCAGTTGTATATTTGAGGACAGATTTTTGCATTAATTTGTATTTAAAATTATGGATATTAGACAAGAAATGCTGTAGGCTTTTAAAGGAGTTAGAAAAAGTGGTTTTCAAAATGCTTAAGTCAATTTTAGTATTATTAAAATAAGAGTAGTATTTTCAAAGGGTTCATCAACCATAATACTGGGTTTTTATGCAAACATATAATTACTGCAGAAATGAGCCTCATACTAGCTTCCTAACAATGCAACTATGCATGGCGTAGACTATGTATTGGAAAAAGTGTTAATTACCTGGACTTTGCTACCTAGGTCTATACAATCATATTTTTGCAAATTATGACATATGTTAAATGTTATATTGAGCAAGAGGAAACGCTCTTACAAGGAAGTAAAAACTTTAAGAAAGAAATGTTGCTATTTTAATGAGTTATTGATGAATTGCTCCAGGATAGCAGAGAAGCATTGATATACTGTAGCTAGTTTAAAGACAGGTGACCTTTTAAAAGATTAGTTAACCTTTCAGCAATTTTGGAGAGTTACTGTTTTGAAAGATAAAGGTCAAACTAGAACTCAAAATGCAGTTATTGTCTTTCCTGTGTTTGTTGCTATGCTTTTAATTTTCAATAAATTAATTCAAACTGCAGAGTCTATACAAAAATAAATTTAAGAAAGGTGTAATGTTGGTTTTAACTATTTTTAGGTATTATATATAACTAATAAAAGCATAAAATATGCCAATTTTTAACTTGTCAATGATAAGTTTTCGTTTGGTGCTAAAAGTTGCTAAGACAAAATGTATGTTTAATTACCTTTGTATGATGTTTATATTTTTCTTTTTTTTCTCTTTAGCAGAAAGTTCATTTTAATTTTTGTTTTACCCACAAAATCTTTTTCCCTTATAGTTATTTTCATTCTTTTCTTCTAATCCCTGAAGTCTTAAGCCTGATGTTCACATTTTTTTTCACAAATGTTATAATGAAAGGCAAAATTGGGCTGTTTAGAAAACAGTCCTGTAAAATGGCATTTTTATGCCAGTCTTTCAAGTACTTGAAATTTGTGTAGAGGCAATAATCTAAAAATATTTTAACATTTATAGATTTCCATCATGGTGTGATAAGCAAAGGATCATTACCTTGACCTACATACTCTTTCTTCTTTGTGGTTTCCTATATCTATATTTTAAAATGAATATAATCTGCTTCTTGACCTACTCATTTCTAAAAAAATCTACCTGATAGTTTACCAATAAAGAAAATGTGTTTCCTTGGAAGATTTGATGATATTTAGAAAGAAATGAAGCCACTTTTACTTTTCCTGGACATGCAACTTAGTTTTTGATGTCTTATTCATATTCAACAATGAAACAAATATTGATAATGCAGTGCCCAGACTTAGGAAAAAAAGAAAACCACAGAGAAAAAATACATTTCAACAACTATAGGCTGATTAGAATAAACTAATATTATTTTGGAAATAGTAGTATGTATATTGAGAGATGTCACATTCTCAAAAAATCTATTAGTATTTTTAGAGTAAATTTCACTTTACATGATAATTATAATTCATCAGTCATCATTTCAAAATCAGTGTACTCTTAAAACGGAATGAAATTGGAGTGACATTTGAATTGTCTGATAATTCATTATATAAGTGGACCAAAAAGGAGAAAGAAATTAAGTTAGATAAAAGATATTTTTAATAAATGCAGTAGGAATGTTTTATGAGTATAATTTAGTATCGATTTTATCATTATTGTGTTTGAAATCTCTTTGTGTGCATGAATGTCATTAAAAAGGACCATATGCTATGGGTACTTGATTCTGTGACAGGACAGTTTTGAGAGCAGCCCATAAACAACTTTCATGACAACTCAGAACGTATCTTCTCTTTTGGTAGCCAGGCTCTTTAAGCTCTTTATACCAGTCCCCTCAAGTGCACTGATTTGGGGCTTTGTGTTGGAAATCACTCTGTGAGTTATGAATTTACAGTACATTCCGAGTAGCTGAATGGAGAAACAGACCTAGAGAAAATGGCAAGTGACCAGCACTGTCTTTCCTTAAACTTCACATGTAGTTTTTACTTTTTCTTTTTTAACATTTTTAGCTGTTTCTGATGACTCATAAAGGTAATCATTTCAGGAAATTTTTGGTTCTTCCAAAGAATACAAAAGAAAATATTTGATTTCTGAAAAGCAATTAAATATCTTGACATTATTCTGTCAGTTCACTGGGTAGTTCTTAAAATCATTTAAAACATTATGAGTTCTTTATGCTCTATCTTAAAACTATATGGTATCATCATCTTAGGTCTTTATTGCTCTTGCATCTGTAAAGATGACCACTGATGAAATTCTCCAACTTCTTGTTGGGCAAGTGCCCAGTGTTTCTCTCTGCCAAATCTGTTTTAACCATGCAGGTGCTGCATACTCTTTCCTGAATTTTCAGCCATGTCCTCTACCTGTAGCCTAGCTTAGGCTGTCCATCAGTAATCTGAGGAGCAAGGTCATTTCTCTTCTTGTGTGACAGTCGTATGGGTCACAATTCAGTCTAGTGAGAACTAGTGCTGGATATTTGAGGGTCATTGCTACCCTGGTCCATTCTCAGCCTGCTATGTCATGCTGCCATTTTTAGTGTGCTTCTGCTCATCAGACTTGGTAAAGAAATTCCTATGAAGTGGCCACTTCAAGGGCTCCCAAGTTAGAATGTGCTCTCTTAACTTTTCATCCAAACTGAGTAACATCAGAATTCCTAAAAGTTTCATCCTAGAGCATAGGACCCAGAATATATCTGTTTGATGGTATCAATTCCATGCAAGAATGCCTTCCATTTATTTTCCTGTTCTTCCAGCAAATGAAGTACTCTATTGTCCTTTGGCTTTCTCTTTGGCACAGATGTCCTCTGTGGCACCACTGCCTTTTCTTCCCTTGGCTACATTCATTCTTCTTATTCCTTTGGAATTAAATAAAAGTCACTGGGGAAAACTGGAATATTGTAGTACGTTCGATAACTAAAATGATTAATTGAATATATTTTAATCTCATTATGACATTATCTATAATTCATTAAATTATATCACAAACCACTAACCAAAAATCCTAATTTGTAATGATGTTTTTTTTTTTTGCGGTACTGGGGATCGAACTCAGGACCCTGCGCTTGCTAGGCAAGCGCTTATTCCACTGAGCTATATCCCCAGCCCCTGTAATGATGTTATGTATAAAATCAGGTTCATGTGGTCAGAAAAAAATATCTGTACTTCCCTTCTTCCTTTTTTTCATCTTCTTATGTCACATATTTATTTAGTATTTTAGCTATTATTATTATTTTTTAAATTTTATTTTAAAGACAAAAGAATGCAGACATATGACAAAATTATACAGTATATAGAAGGGAATTAGCAGTGGATGATGTATTACATAATGTTATCTTCACATTAGTTAACACAAAAACATTAAAGAGAAGATAGTAGGGAATTTGCACTGGATGCTGTATAATATAAAGTTATCTTCACTTCTGTTAATACAAAAACGATTGAGGAAATACAGAATTATAGAAAACATAGAAGGGAATTAGCCCTGGATGCTGTCCAACATAATGTTACCTTCACCTTTGTTACTCAGTTACACAGATGATGGCCCAATTGATCATTCAGTTTTTCTCCTCCCTCATCTCCATTGCCCCACCACTCAATCAGTCATCTTCCCTGTGATAATAACTGTACTCCTGGGTTTATCTATACCCCTGGACTCTCACCTTGGGAAGAGATATAGCTGCCTCAGACTATACTATAGCATACATGGGTATATACAAACTGCCATGGCTGGATGTGGAAAAGCACATATGCTCACAGCAGACCGCCTGGCTCCACCTCGTCACCATGCTATGGGTGGCCTCAGCGGGGCCCTCAGTGGAGCAGCCGTGGGGCCCACAGCCGAGCAGCCGTGGAGCCCACCACGGAGGAGCCGTGGGGCCCAAAGCAGAGGAGCCGCAGGGCCCACAGCGGAGCATCCATGGGGCCCACAGTGGAGCAGCCGCGGGGCCCTCAGCGGAGCAGATGCGGGGCACGCGTCCCCATCGGGGCGCCCTCAGTGGCCCATTTGGCTCTGTCCCATTGCCTTGATGCCAGAGGCCCTTTCTTCTCCTCCCACCTCCTGATCTCCAGCATTATCGTTCCCCACCCCTTCCAGCTGGGCACCGGATGAACTTACGATGCTTGGTATAAGGGCTTGAAATCTGTCTGGCCCATTCTCACTGTGTTAGTTCAGGGTATGAACTGAGACTAAAGATTAGTTCTAGAATAGAGTTGGAGGATTTTTCTCGTGTCTGCTGTATGGAGTATGTTGTTGTTTTTCAGACTTCCAGTCTGCTGCTTTTCATCTAATCCATCGCTATGTGTTCATGCAAGGTTCATATGTGCTAGCTGTAAGGAGACTCTCTTGGTGCTCATATTAATAGTTCGGGGTGAGTCCTGAAGTCTGTGGGTTCATCCCATTGTTGCCAGGAACAGGAGGCACTTGCCCAAGCCCCTGAGACTCCAGGTGCTCCCAGAAAGAGTTCAGGGCGGGAGCTGAAGCCCAGTAACTCAGTTCATGCTTCCTGCCTGATGCTGGAGTGAGAAGGATGTGGGGCCATGTGATCCACCTCCATCTGCAGCTCTCTCTTACTGTTGTGCCCCAGTTCCCGTTTGTTCCTTGGCTGGATCCCTGGGATTTGCTGTGGCTCTGGGGTCGCTGCTGATGCACCCCACCGCTCCCCACTGGCAGCCGCCCACATTGACACATAGACAATTAAAGAACTACAAAATCACACAGAATATAGAAGGGAATTATCTGTGAATGCTAACTTACCTAATGTTACTTTCCCACTTATTACTCTTTATACTGGTGGTGGCTCGCTTGAAAATTCAAATTCTCTCCTCCCTGATCTCCGTTGCTCTACCACATACCTCTGAACTCTCACCTTGGGAGGAGACATCGCTGCCTCAGACCATACTATACAAGCTGTCCTGTTTGGGGTGGAAAAGCACCCATACTCATCACGGACTGCCTGTCTCCTCCCCGCCGTCGTACTGCATAGGGTGGGGGCGGAGGTGAGTGGGTTCTGTTCGCCCTCTATGGTGTCACTTGTCAACCCCCGGTGGGGCCACCCATGGACAGAGGGGCCACCCGGGCCCAGAGCCGTCCGCGCCCGCAGCCGGTGCCTGTACTCCAGGTCTGCTGCTCTTCATGAAACACGTTGCTATGGGTTCTTGGCAAGTTCATATGTGTAAACTGTAAGTAGGTCTT
>PVLD010026541.1:0-22053 GCA_004027595.1 Dinomys branickii | reverse complement strand
CTTGCCTAGCAAGCGCAGGGTCCTGAGTTCGATCCCCAGTACCACAAAAAAAAAAAAAATTTGAAGGAGGAGAAAATATAGGATGGTAGAAGATTAAGTGAAAGAAGGAAAAATAACACTGTAAGTCCCTAAGAACCCACATTGTATCTGGCTTCTTCACTCCTTCATGCCCAGTATATGGTACAAGTGCATGGTACAGTTTTTGCCATTCAGTAGGACCAAATAATTGAAAGAGTCCATGTATACATATATGGATAGAATGATCCAGGTACACGGTACAGTTGGTTTTCATGTACACAATACAATAAGATTATAATTATCTGGCAAGATCCCAAAGGCTTTTCATCTCATTTCCCTATCTCAAATTATTTTCTCAATTGGTTCACAGTCTTCTTAAGGAGTTGTAGCCAGATGTCAATATAGTGCTTGTAACTGCTGTCTGACTAGAGGATAGTGAATCACCTCTGTTTTCTCCCTTAAACAAATGCATTTGATATGGCAGGTTATACTCCATTAGTTTTCTTTGGTACCCCTCAATCAGTTCTGATTGATATTGAGCTTACTGGAAGTGGTATCACACATGATGATAAATTATGTTCTCCTTATCCTTCACATGTCTTTATGAATGTGATTTCTAGGAAATACATTCCAATTTATTTGGATGTACATTCAAATTTCTTTGGACAGTAGTTCTGCCCAGCAACAGACCAACCGGTTAACTCAAGAGCATTCAGCTTCCTAATTGTAGAATAAGCACTGTAGTTTATACATGCACCATAAATATGCCCAAAACGTTGATAAATTTGAAAAGTCCTTGCAGATATCCTATAAGATATGAAGGAGATATGTTACATGAAATAGTAATGCTCATTCCAGAGTTGCGAGTAACATTTCATTGCTTTCTCTAAATACACACTAGGATAATTCTGATGCTTCTGCAGGACATTATTTATTCAACATGCCATTAGGCTTACCCTGGCTGGATGTATTGATAACATTTGATCTTGCACCCTGCAAAATACATTACTAGGAGGCCAGTAAAATCCATGGCAAGTGCAATGAAAAGCTGAACTCCCAATTGAAACTAATTTTAAAAAATAATGGGCAGTGGCAAATTTCTAACCCTGTGGGTGCCTCAGTTAGTGTTGTACTGTGAATAATAACAAAGAACATAGCACAGAGCTTTGCAGTCAGATTGCTTGAAGTTAAATTCTAGCTCTGCTATATCCTGACTGAACAATCTTAGGCAGAATACTCAGGTTCTTTGTGCTTCAAATTCCTTATCTATAAAAGAATAGCAAAACCAAGACACACCTTTTAGGTTTTTATGAGGATTAAATGAGTTTAGTCAAGTAAAATAGTGATGCATGGGCAATAAGTGCTGTTTGTTATCTTAGTTCTTATTCTAGCACTAGTATACTTCTAGCTATAGTTCTAATAATGTTCTCTTGTTTGGCTTTTCTTATATTTTAATGGATATGATAGCCATAATTGACACTCTCGCCCACAGGTAATCCTGCTGGCTCTACATTTAAATATCCAGAATTTCATTAATCATCATCAGTACCACATCTAACACACTGGTTCAAATTACTGCTGCATCTTCTCATGTATATTATTTCAATTGTGTTGAAACAGCTTTTGCTTACACTTTTACTCCCCTTCCCCGCACCTGTTTTCACCACAGCAATTCAAGTGACTGCTTACACTTACATTGGAAAATGACTTTCCAATGTTGGACAAACTCTAGTGACATTTACAGTAAACTCCAAAGTCCTTACATGGCTATTCCTGAGCAGGCCCCCATAATCTCTGTAATCTTCTCCCTTTAGTATCTCTCTTAATGACTACCTTACACTCATAAAGTGTTCTTTCTGTTTCTCTAATACATTAAGCAGATTAACAAAACGTTTCCATTTGTCATTTTTTCCGCCTAGAAACTCTTCCCTCTGACATTCATATGGTATATTTTGTCACCTCCTTCAGGTCTTTGATCAGATATTCTTTGCTCAGTGAAGCTTTTTCTGACTACATATTTAAAAAACACCCCGTCCAAAATCAGAATCCCTGATTTTTATCACTTACAGTTTTTTAAAAATATTATCAATCGCAATTGGGTATAATATATAGTTTAATTTATGTGAATACTATATAACTTCCTCATTATAATGTACAACTTTAGAAGTCACATCATTTCCTTTGCCTAGTGCTATAGCAGACCTGAACTTGAACATGTGGATACTCAATGAATGTTTGTTGAAGAATAGTCTTTAAGCATTTTCTTAAATGTTACTCCAAATCATTTCATAATACTTAGAACTACGAGCTACTAAACATCCTAGGACTCAGTACTGACACTGTCCATTTTCAGAAGAAAAAAATATTATCAGTTATAATTACTTGGAGATCTGAGTCTTTCAACAGGATATGGCCTGTGAGTGAATACCTACTAAGAAATAAACAGTAGCTTGGGTACATTAGTTGTGGAGTATCACAAAGCAATTAGAAAATTTAAAATGATAGAATTCTTAAGTGTAAAAATGTCTGGAAGACTTTAGTGAACATTGAGCTCTTTGTTTAACACATAGATAAATTAAGATACAAAAGGTTCGTGGTTTGTTAGCAGCAAACTGAGTGTTCTAATCCTAGCCTAGCTATCCAGTTCAGTGCTACTTTTATTTTATGTGATCCTTAACTCTAGGTAGAGGCTTGTATGTCACAGAGTATAAAGAGCTTCACTATAGAGACATAAAAACACTGATGGCACCTTTAAAACTAAATGTACTGAGGACAAAAATGATATAAAACTGGATCCTGAAGAGAAGGGAAGAAGAATGGTTAGGTTGAATATCGGTTAATATGCAGATACTTCTTAAAATAATGTGTTTTGGTGGATTCTTCAGCGAGATAAAAGGGTTAAAGTGAAAGAAGAGTAGCTTGCATTTTAGATGAGGAGAAGGAATAGACTTTTAAAAACTTGGGGCCAGAATTAGTAAGTCATTTTTCCCTGTATTATTTTTTCATACAGAACAAAATGATCTTGACTAGAGCAGATGAGGCTTATTTTACTAAAATCAATTCATTCTTTTTAGGCCTATCAGGCAGATAGTTGACTACTACAGAATTGATAATAAGAAATGGTGTTTGTTAAGCAACATTCAAAAGATTAAACAAGTTTAGTGATTTGTGGGTGCTGACAGAGAACAGAATTGGATACATTGTTCTGTATTTATGCTTGGTACAAGCAGACCAAGTACATACTAGAAGGAGAGCGGATTTGGGAGGTTGAAAAGTGAGTGCTAATTTCTGGAAGTGACAGAAAACAGAAGGAATAAAAAATGTCAGCATTCTTTAGCTCACCCACATGTTGTTTTCCACATACTTGTGACAGAAATATAATTAATACTTTTGTCTTCAAATCCATATGCCAGACAATTCTGCTGCTTAGTAGATGTGTGATAATGAGTGAGCTGCTTAACTTCTCTGAGCCCCAAAGTTTTTATCTCTAAAACAAATGATAACTTTAGCTACCTTTTAAGGATTACTGTGATGACTAAATTAAATGATGCATGTATAAAGACACTGCCTAGTACATAATAGACACTCAAGCATGGATAGCTTTTAGTCTGTATAAAAAGACTTTATATTCTTATAATGCCTCATAGAGTATACAGCATAATATATATTCTTATTTTTTCTCTTACATAAACTTGGTAAGGCACATGCAATTTTGGTAGTGGTTGTTACAGTCAATAATTTTATTTTTTAAAAGAGCTATTTGCTTCCATTATTACCACTTAAAATCAGTTGCTTGGGTGTACATTAAACAACATACCTTTTCCTGTTGCTTTTTCTATGTAAGGTAATTCTCTTTCTGATACTACTTCACAATCCAATGATGCTGCCTATGTCTTTCTAAATGACTATTTTTGCCACCACTTATTTCTTCTTTGTAGCAAATGAATGTGAGGCATTTGTCGAGAGAAGCTCTTTAAAGGGCATCGTTATGTCTGTGCTTTTATAGATGGTCTTTTCTGACCTTTTACAAAGTAAGACCTTTTATCTAGAGGGAGAATGATGTCTGTTTATGTTGATGATTTCACATCTGTGAGTATCCATTTGAAGATATGGAGCATTGTTGATGCTGAGACCCGACTGTGCTTATGACTTCTGTAAATGCACTGGAGGTTGCAGTTGTGAAATAACTAGAGACACACGTTTTCAATATAGCATGCACTGGAACGAGCTTTCCTACTGTGTGCAAAGAGGGTTCTGGGTAAGAGAAATAAATGGCACTATGAAGGTGAAGGAATGCAATGAAACTCAAAACTACTGGAGCTCAATTTCTGAGACATGACTCTTAGAAATACTGCCACATCTTTTGAGAGATGGTTAAAGATGATGTGCTTAAGAGACAGAAAGAAAGAGAAAAAAGCACACTTGCACAGTTACAGACCAAACAAAACAAAACACCAGAGTCAAATTAAAGAGACAGATTGAGTTAAAGAGAGACTGAGCAAAAGGGGCAGAGAGAGACAGGCTGTTATTCTATTTTGAGGTAGAAGTCTTCTTTGGCTGGAGTTTAGAGTGAAACAGTGTGCGGTGGGGAGTGCTTATAAAACACAGGAGAACAATGCTTACTAGAAAATGTCACTGTTCTCCTGAGAGACACTGGAGTCACGAGGCACATATGGAGAAATCTAAAACCTATAGTGCATTAGAAAGTAGGAATAGGTATTTTTCAGTAGCTACAGAAAGTACAATGACTCTGGAGTCATTAAAATAATCAGACTATGGTGGCCAAGTCTTCTATTCTACATTTGGAAGACCGTTGGCTAGACAAAGCTGACCAGATGAAACCATATCCATATCGAGAGAGAAATTGATCTTTCTAACAATTAGATAGAATGCTAGGGAAATAATGGAATGATGGTACTTGGAGGTGTCAGATTTAGACATATACAACAAAATGGGTTGGGAGAGAAAGCTAATACAGAAAATGTGATAGAAATAATGTTAAAAATATAAAGTAGGTTTAACTGGGTGTATATGCTAGTAATAATTTAGAAAAGTGATAAAATAAGGGGCGATCTAAAATTGAGGTTAATAAAGCAAAGAAGAAACTCAATTTATGTATCTTGATAAATGATTGTTTATCAACAGATGCACAGTCTACTGGATTGAAACTTGAGGCATTCCTAAATTGTTTTAAAAGAGAAAATATTCAGTTAAGAATACTAGGGCTGAAATTTTCACACAGGGTTCAGTTAGAAGGCTTAATGATAATGCTTTCTGATATGAACTCTTGGGCTAAAAGTCAGATATTTTTATAACAGGAATAAGACTAGTAATTTTTAAGAGTTTCAGAATTAAGACAAAACATATAAATCAATCACAATCACTCCACACAAAAAATACTAAATAGATATTGAAAAAGAAAACTATCACTACCCATTCTCCCACTGTTCAAAACTGAACACTCTTCATACTTTAGTATCTGTTCTTGCAAATATATTTCTCTGCCAATTTGTTATAGGCATAAATTTATTTAAAATATAAATCACAACATATTATGCATACTTCTATGATATTTACCCCCACACACACAATATATAATATGTGCTTTTCTGTGTAAAGCCATACAGTTCTAGAAGATACCTGCATCAAAATTTGTAATGGAAATAAAGTATTCTATTGCATGGAGGGATCATATATTATTCACCTATAATTGTACTCAGGCCTTTCTGAGTGCCAAGCTTATATTTTTCCTCAAAAATGTTAAATCAAGATATACTAACATGTATGAATTAACATGTAAAACAAAAGGATGTGGCTATAATTTAAGCAGGCTAAAGTTCCCTGCATTATTTGGGGGAATGATGTAGAAAACAAGGTTTGCATTTAGTTTTAATTCAAGTTTGTAAGTTGAAAATTAAAAATGACTTCAATGAATAAAAAACAGCATAGAACAAGCAGAACACCAACTTTTCCACCTGCTCTGTACATGGTAACGTGAAAGGTAACTTGACTACAAACAGGCCATGTTTAGAGAACGCATACAGTGCAGTGACAAGACCGCTGGAATTGAAGTCTGAAAACCAATATTTCTCTCTTATCTGAGTTAGTTATTAGTTGTTCAGTAGACATAGTTACTCAACAGAGATACTTCTATAGGAAAGGAAAAGTGAGGCTTTAGGTTTACTTTTTTTAAATGCCTCCTGAGATCTTCGTCTACTATGGTAGGTTTTTATTCCATTTAATATTTGAGTATCTCTTGTAAGTTAACATCCGAGCTATTGCCTGGCTGGTTATTCCCTCCAACTGATAGGGTATAGTGCCTTTCGTGTGCTTTGGAGTAAAGGGTCTAGGGTTCAAAAAATAAGATTTCTTTAAGTAGGCAACCCAGAAGCTCCAAAGGTAAATCCATTACATTTTTGACAAGGTATAGATTCCTCATGACGTGTTTTTAGTACTGCCTTTGGAAGCCAAGGTGTTGGGGTTGAGTGGCGGTAAGGATTGGATAGTAGAAGATCTTGTGGGGTGATAGAAGCAATTTTCTTGATGCCAGTTTTCTCCCTAAGTATAGATATATTACCAATGACCTCTCTCAAAACTCACCCAAATGAACTCCAAAATTATGCAGACTTAATAATCCTTACATCTAGCTCATGTAATAACTCCAAAATTATGCAGATATTCTATCCTTCATAAGCTTTTGCTGCTATCTCTTCGCTGTGCTGTCCTCTCAATACCACCTCTCTTGATCACAGTCCCGGCTTCTTTCTGACTATCTTTGTATGTGTAGATCAAAGCTTCAGGCCTAAAGCCCACTTGAAACTTTCCTAGTATTAAAGTGTGCTGCACTTATGGGCTCATATCCAAAGAATAATTGGTATACCTTAAGAGCGTGCAAGCCCACAACCTACTCTCCTATTTGTGTTTGATAATGGAACTAAACCAAGTTCGCTAGTTAGTGAGCCAATTATTTTAGAACAAATCAGTAGATCAGGATACATAGCTCTGTAGTTTTGGGGTTGCATTATATTAAGGCTTCTTTTCTTCAAGACTTGTATTTCCCATGAGGAAACTCTTCATGGGAGTTAGAGACCAGCACTGTAGGTATCTAACTTGAAACAATCTCTCATATGACTACCTTGAATCCTTCAAAAGATAAAACAGGAAGATAGGAAACTTGGAACATTTAAGGTTTCTTTTCTCCGTCTCTGTCTCTCTCTCTCTCTCTCCATCAATTTTACATTAAACCCTTTGTTCATGGGATTCAACTTTGAGGAATTTATACTAATCAAATTATCGATATATAGAAGAGGTTTAGTTGATTTATTAAGTAATAAATGCTCAGTTAATACTACTTAAGTGAAATAAAATTGTATCTGTGCTTTCCGAAAAGAGTTTCAACATGAAGACAAAACCCAAGAAATAGGGTCTTTATGTAAAAGAAAAGCTAAGGCTGTGGTTATAAAAACATTTTTTAAACCAGCCATGGTGGCGCACGCCTTTCAGCCTAGCACTGTGGGAGATGGAGGCAGGAGAATCTCAAGTTCAAACTCACTGTGGGTAACTTAGGGAGACTCTGTCTGAAAATTAAAAATGAAGAAGAGCTTGCAAAATAACTCAGTATGAAGCCTTCAATTTACTCTTCAGTGTATTAAACAAAGTAAAACTGAAAACAAAACAAAAAAAAACAATTAAATATCAACTGTTCCTATCAAGAAAGCAATAGACAGTATTTGTTTATTTGAGTAACCAAAATGAAGAAAACAGTATGTAATGCAATAATCACTGTTAATTTCTTTTTACCTGTTTTGAAACTCTGGATTGTTTATATTGTTTTTATGTTGTTTCATTTATATCTCTCTGTGTTAATATGTTTTGGTTCTTTTATCTCTAAAAATAACATTAAAAAAATGTGAAAAAACTGTTGGAGGCATTAAAGAAATTGTGCCTCATAGACGCTTTCAGATTGCCAAAAGGCCTTTTAAGAATCTAGTCTCACATAGGACACAGCACATAAAATACCTTACCTGGAAACTATCTGTGGGTGTGACTTTTGTCTAATGGAGTTGCTGATACATTCATTAAAAGCTTATAGTTTAAAAATAATTTCTATCACGTTGGACTGAAAAAGAAACAAAAAGGTTAAAATTAAATAACTAGAAGTGAGGTATTATACTCAAAGATTTCTAATACTAAGAAGTGAAAAATGCTTAAGGAATTGAATATGCTAATTACACTATTTTCAGTACACATTATACACATGTATTGAATTAGGACAACTAAGACATTATATTCCATAAATATATATAATTACAATATGCCAACTTAAATAAAAGATTTGGAGATGCCAAACTTCTATTATCAGAAAACATGCTGAAAAATATACTGAGCTGGAAACATTGGCTGTATTGGAAAAGCAAAATGACTCGGGGCAGAATCAAATGACCAACCAGGAAAGAGCCAGGGAGTAAAACTGATCTCTAGTAGAGAAAGTGGAAATTTTCAGTTTCACAAATTTTCCCAGAGTTAAGAGTCTTATATATTTCCTACTTCCTCTTTAAATATTATGTTATACTCAGTCACTGTTATGGACTTTCAGATTAAAAGGACCTAGGCACTAGAAAATGAATGTATGGAGCTTTATCTTCATACAGAGCTGATTCAGTTAATAAGGTCCTACCCCTTTAACCTTCTTCTGATGCCCCAATTTGGTACAACTTTTAGGTAGCATTGGGAAGAACTGAGAAAAATTTTGCATGTGGGGAATATAAACAACTTTTAGCCAGATAGTATACTGTGAGTATTTTTTAAATTTAGTTTTTTTTTTTTTTCCGGTACCGGGGATCGAACTCAGGACCTTGCACTTGCCAGGCAAGCGCTTATGCCACTGAGCTATACCCCCAGCCCCCTGTGAGTATTTTTTAAAAAATGATTTCACTTAGTTCAATATTCTTCTTATGGGGACATAGGATAAATGGGTCCTCCCCTTGAATTTTTGGGCTTAGGGATTCAACCAGTAGCATCTGATAAAGGTGATTCTATGTGACCTCTGAAGCAAAATCTTAAAGGACAATGGAGTTTCCTCATGGTTGTCTTGGGACACCAACTCTGGGCCAAAGAGCTATCATGCAAGACATTTAGCTACTTTCAGCACACAGCTGCTGGAGACATATAGATAGTGTATTAGTTTCTCTGGTTTTAGTCCTAGTGGAGCATGGCCTCTGGACCCTGCCAAATGCAAGATGTATGAATGAAGTCATCTTGGTTGTACTAGACTACCTCATCCTCTACATGACGAGGACTGAGTGACTTTAGTTGATGCCGCACAGAACAAAAAATCACCCAGTTGATTCTTGATGGAAATATTGACCTAGAGAATTTATGAGATATTATAAAATTGTTGTTCTATGTAATTAGGTATTGAGAGAACTGATTATGCAGCTGTAGTTTAATTGTTACTTGATAACTAGAAAATGTCTTCATCACTGTGAAAAAAAGTGATATGGAGACATATCCTCAATACACACTTTAAAATCATTCCTGTTATCTATGACCAACAGTTAGTTGATGTCCTTTGACTATTAGTGTTACATAGGAGCCAGAGTTTTTACAGAAATGGTTGCTATCCAAGGCACATCTTTGACCTATCACATGGACATTATAAAATTTTTCTAGCTCCATACATCTTCCAGTTGGTTTGCCTTAGGTTCTGAAAGCCCTTTTGTCTGACGCATCACTCTTGTATAAGGTGCCTTCTATATGGGAGGTCTGGTGCGGTGAGAACACTGCTGCGACTAGAAGGTGGACCCATTGTTAGTCATTATCACTCTAACCATCTTTATACTTTTCCATGGTCTTTGGAGAACAGAGAGAAAAGCCTTGGAGAAGGGGACATAAAATGACAAGATTCATGGATGAAAGGAATGAAATTCCAGGAATGGGGGTAGAGTGGGAGTCCATGTTGCTACAAGAGGCAAGAATCTTCATTTGCCTGTCTCTTTCAGTTTGAATGGCTATGTTGTTTGAGAAAATGACTCTGAGTTTCAGTTTCCTCATCAGCAAAATGGAGATTTATTGTTACCTGCCTGAAGGCAGGAAGCTGTATCAGATGCTCTCCTGAGAGCCCTTCCTAATTTAAGGTCTGAAATTTGTAAACTTTCCTCTTAGACTTCCCTTTCCCCTTACAGCCCATTCATCCATGAATTTATCTAAGCTCTTTCGTAACTGGTTTATATTTTGGCCTTCAGAATAATGAGCTCCACTGAAATCCCAATCCCTTTTCCTTAAAGCACATTCTTTCAAGCACTGTGGGGCTGTGGAATAAGACTAGTATAACCGGACTTGGTCCGATCTGTCCAGTTCCTTGGTGACACGAGTCCCAGGTGGATTTGAACCAGAGTTGCAAGAGAAGAACTACGGGTAAAAGGAAAAATAAATCTAAGTATTGTCTTCCTTTCTTTACTAAATCACATACATTTACAAACCATGAAGCATTTTCTTAGTGAATTTGAAACTGACTCCCCAGTCCTTAGCTTTACAACAATTAATTTAATTTCTGTTCATTGTTCTCAGATAACTTGCCTCCTCAGAGCTGGGTGTGTGTTAAGATCCTTAGTTACATTATACATTTTTACAATCGCCACAAGAATAACAATGGTTTTAAATAACAGAAGAGCAGACTCAAACCCTAGTGTAGGAAGGTAAGTGAAGTACACCATATCCATAATCTGAAAGAAATGGAACTTGTTCAGAGAAGGCACTAATGGGAGCAATCATCTCCATATCACTTGTCTCATGGACAGGAAATAGAGCAGCTCTGAATCTCATGGCAGTGATTGTTCATTTATTTTACAAACCAAATGACTTTTGTTTTGAATCACGAGATGCTTTGTGACTTTTAAATGGAGTTCACTTTAGATTTAGTTCTCTTTTAGATTTTAGTAAGTGAGGACCATGACTAACTCTGCCTAAATGGATCTTCACCTATAATTCCAAGCTAACACTCACCTCAAATCCTAGGTAATGTTTTTCACATCGGAGTTCCAGTGCCTCTTCCATTTTGCCTGAAAAAAGCCAACACACAGTTGTTCTTTCATTCATTTTGAAAATATATCTAGGCGCTTTCATTGGAGCAAGTGTCGTACTAACTACTGGTGATATCATGGTGAGAAGGCAGCTGTGGTTCCTACCTTCCAGAGACTTAGTCTAGTGGGAAGATGCTCATGTACCAACTAATGATGAAGGTTTTTAGAATTGCAAAGGAGAAATTCAAGATGAAGTTTAAGCCTCGCTTCAACCACATATTAGCTGTATATTCTCAGATAATTTGCCTTCTTAGAGCCTCAGTATTTTTGTCCATCAATAATAAACAATAAATATTGCTAAACAGAATTTTCAGGATAATAACGTGATATTTGACAGAAAGGTGTTCTTTAAAATGTAAAGTACTTCACATATATTAACTGCTGCTGCTCTTATTCCTTACAAGCATTCATGTGACAAACCGGTAGGTATACTTATGCCAGTGAGATTCAGAGCTTATCTAGCTGCCTCTTGTTCCTTTGCCTGAAGGCCTTTTCTAATTGTCTTTCACTCCTCCTGCTTCTTTGTGTCTCAACACTCCTTCTCGCTACATCCCTTCTCAAAGGAATCTGAACTGGCTTAGAACTAAGAGTTCAGGGTATTAACCTTACTGTCTTTTAGCATATTCCACTGGTGTATACCCTGTATATTTCTCATCTCTTCTTAATTGTTTTATTTGGTTAATTAAGTAGGGAATGATGTTTTCACAGGGATGTGGAATTGCCATTCTTTCTAATGATGTCATTGTTTGCAAGTTGGTCTTTTTTTATCAGTTTTAAATGTTGCTTAAAAGTCTTTTAATACATAGTCAAAATTTATAGAATGCTAGCAATGTCTCTGTGAAAATTAGCAACTCATAGAGGACTTCTCTTTCTAACAGCAGTGAACTGCAAAAAAAGACACAATGAAAGGACTATATAGGAGTTTGTATCTGTCACAAAATATCATGATTACTTTTATCATCAGTAACTGTCTAACTTTCTATTAGTCACTGAGTATAGCCAAGGCATTAGAACTAAGAAATCACCAAAAATGCTTTTTGGAAAACATGGATTTACTGTAGTTTCAAAGCTAGTTCAGTGAGAAATAGGTGATATGAAATAGCATAATAGCATGGATAAATTACATGAAAATGCACTGCTCTGATGCCAGTATCTAATTTCACATTCTGCAATTAGATATTATTACATATTACATAAAGGCCTTGAGTCACTTGAATGGTTTGGAATTAAAAATAAATATTTGGAAAGGGAGAATAATTTAATGAAAGTGGAACTCAGAAACATGACAGGCAGTTATCCAGAACGGCATGGAGTGGATGATGGAGGTAGTGCCAGCAAAGCATGATGTAATGATAAATATACTGACTGAAAGTTAGGAAATATGATTTCTTATCCCAACTCCAATTATTATTAGCTTTGAGATCTTAAGTCCTTATAGTTTTTGGGATTTTGATTTCCTATTTTCAAAAACAAGTTGTGGACAGTGAAAGATTTACTAAATAATCCGTTCCATAAAATAATAACAGCAAATGAAATGTTGTTGGAGTAATCTGAAAATGATGGGAACATGCGATCCATCATGGGAATAATGAAAATGGAGAAGAAGGAACACACTGGAAAGGAAAGCATCTGAAACGAATAATTGTAAGGGTTTAGTGGATAACTGTGTATGGAAGATGGATGAGAAGGAAGAATCTAACTGTCTTAAAAGTGTGTCAATTCTGACTAGGAAACAAGATTCACCATAACAGATGAAGGAATAGAAAGAAAACAACTTGAGAGAAGTGGATGAGTTATCAGTGAAGTGGGAGGACAGTTAAAATGACAGACTACTTTTTTGACAGACTACTATTTTTAGAAGAGAGTGGACAACCATGCCACCAAAATTATTACAAATTGGGAAGAGGTTAAGTGGATGTAGTATTTACAAGGTGAGTGTGGTGGATTGACAGCTGGTGGCCAACTTGCAACACCCAGCTGGACTGAACCAGTGTGGTGCTGGGTGGGGAAGGCCCACCTGAGGACTGTTGCCAAAAAATAAAAAGGAAGACTGGAGAAGAAGAGAAGCTGTAAGGAGCTGCTGGTTCTCCAGAAGGAACTTGTTATGCTGGCTTTCCTGACATGAACTTGGTTTTTGTCATCAGAGGAGTTCAGGACCTTGCTGTAGCTTAGAGTGCCCGTGGTTCACCTTGGGGAAGCCCTGGTCCTTACTCTGAGTTTCGCTTCCTGGCTCCAGATGGGAAGCTGGTACACTGTTCAGTGTCATATAGAAGCTTGTCCTGCTGGTTTTCCTGATATGGACTTGGCTGTTATTATTAGAGGAGCTCAGGACCTCATTGTCACTGAGGATGGCCGTGGTACTTTTGTGGGGAGCTCTGGTCCATACTTTGAGTGTCACTTTCTGGCTCCAGTGCAGATCTCTCATCCTGCTAGAACAGATCCTTCATCCTAGGGCCACAGACTTTCTATCTTTCACCACTGACCTTTGGGCCTTCCCAGTGCAGATCCATGAAACAAACTTGCATGAGACATTGTCATGGGCTTGAAGCCTCCAGGTGGACTCGTGGGAGGCATTGTTATGGGCCTTAGGTCTTCAGCTGGACTCATGCTCGTTATTACCATGGGATCCAAGCCCTCAGCTGGATTCTCTGAGTCATTACTCTGTGGACAGATTTCCTGCACTCTTTTGAGCTTGACTTTTTGGGTAACTATTATAAAATAATCCTGTAAATTATGTGTCCTGTATTGTATTATTTTCCTTGCAAATCCTGGCTACAACAGTAAGGTTATTTATTAATTGAATATAGGTAAGATGAATGATATGAATAAAAGAATATGAAAATACATGTACACATGCCTGTACTAGGTATTCCTTCTCCATTTTATTTCATAGCATCTCTAGAAAAAAATGCAGAAAACTCAAGATCCATGCCTGAGGGCTTTGGTAAATCTCATGTTGTGTACATACTTATGGGGAAACAATGATACACAGAACGTCAGAATATTTGAAATAAAGCACAAAAAGAAAGACCCTTCTGGTCCCATCTTTTCATGTGGACACTTTTCTATTCAGAATTGAGTTTCATAGTGAGAAATTCTGCTTTCTACTCTTGATTTTTCTGTAAACACCAAAGTCTAAGAGTGGCTTGGTAATTATCTGCCTGTTGTTTTTTCCTTTCCTCCTGTCATGTTTCATTTCACAACCATTTTCTTGAAAATGAGGTTGGATAGAGCTGAGATGTGTAGCACCTCATCTGTTGTAACATATTGATAGGAACCTGCAATTGTATACAGATTGTGTAACACCTTTAGATGAATCTTATTTCCTTCCTGAGATGGTGTTAATAAGGTATGAAAGTAAAAAATGATTACATACAATGATTATTGTAGTATTATATAAAGGCCATGAATGATTTGAGTGGTTTGGAATTAAAAACACATTTTTCCTCTGAGAAGTCTATTTGTCACAGAGATGACAACCTATTTCATTTATCAGCTATAATTCCAAGACATTTGACTTTTCTTTAAAAAAATCTTCTTTGTTCTAGAGACTTCTCAAAAATCTTTCCAAAACAGTTGTAGTGCAAGCGAATAAATACAAACCTTATCTATTACAAGCATTAGAAAAGATTATTTTCCCTCTTAGTCTTTCTCTCCATTTATAGTGTGGTTTTAGTATAAGTGACATACTTGTGAAAGGGTAACAGATTCAGCTTGTTAAGGCCTTGCGCAGTAAGGGATATTGCATAACTGGTCTGCCACTTTAAGTAACAGAAACTTGATGAAAATTATCAAGTGATTGTCTTGTCTCAGGTAACTCTCAATAAAAATGCCTTAGGGTTTCTTTAGCATGTAACTTAAAGGAGATGACATAAATGCTAGCTGAGGATTACTAAACATAACCTATGTAACGACAATTTACTAAATGTTTAACCATAGGTATATGTAGCATACTGTAAAATATAAGAGGTACTGTTCTGATAACAACATATATATTTCCCTGTGGAAGAAATTTTTTAAGGCTTTAACCACTTGAGGGTAAACATATACTGTATTTATGTTCTTATCTGATTCACATTTATTTAATTTTAGAGTTATCCAAGTTTTTCTGATCTTTGTAGAGTGCCCTGAGCTATTTTTGCCCTATGCTGCTCTCCCCTGGGGGTGTTCTATACTAGGGCCCTTCATTTCAGTTTCTGATTAAACACTTGCTCAAAAATAATTTTCAGTTCAGAGTGTTTATCAAATTTATTCCTAAAGAATCCTGGATTTTCTCTAAAATGCCTGCTGTGTGTTACTTATTACTTTGGGAATGATTTTTCACATCTTTCTATGGCCTTTTAGCTTTCTATTTCTCCCTTTTGAGAATGTTTTGTGTGTTCTGGAAAATAGCCTTTGTCCACACTGTGAAGATAGGAACAAAGTTTTATATTGCACTTATCTGGGTAGAGAAACTAACTTTCAGGTTGAATATAAGCTGTAATGATTGAAGCTTTGATATAGAATTTCTTCAATTAGCAATAATTGCACCTTGAATAAACCTCATTGGCTATGTTGCTGCCACTGCACAAAGCTAGAATTTCTTATTTAAGGCTATTAAACATTCCCCATATGGCTACAGCAGTTCAGGATTTTGTTTTATACTTGCTGTTATGTGGACTGAGCTTAATCTCAGTGACACATAAAATCAGACATGACTTTGACTTCTTGGGCCATAACTCTGTATTGACAGATAGACTCAGACCTGAAGGAAATAAGATCCTATGAGAGGTATGAAGTTTTATTCTTAGATATAGCTCTTACACTTGATAGAATGTGTAATGGAGACAGCAGTTAACATAACTTTACAGGTTTCTTTGTTCTAGTGATTTCATTAGTTATTGCTCGTTCAAAGGGTCAAGACTACATTATAGCATATCTCTGTCAACATGACATGTTTGCACGGAGCATCACCTTAAAATTGCAAACAACTAGAGTCCATTTAATTGCACTTCTCACTTGGAATATTTGAGTGATCGATTATTTGGAGGAGAAAGATAGCCAGCAACTGTCTCACACCAAGGTTCTACTGAGTGATATTTTAGACATACACTTGTTCATCACTAGACATTGAGTCCAGTGGCAAAAGACATTGCATTCCTTGTATTCAAAAGGAAATAAATAAATGGCTACAGAGAAGTGTTATAAGTGTGGGCATAAGCATGCTACATTATAGAATGCATATTATCGATAACTATGGTACTATCAAGAAATGATCTCTGAAGAGGTGACATATGTTAAAAATGATGAACAGAACTAGACTAAATGAAATTTAGAAAAAGCGTGGAGAATACTCCAGGCAAAGGGAAAAACATGAGAGAAGCATCTAGTAAGAACTCTAAGTAGTTCAGTATGGCTGCAACACACAGTGAGACAGGGAATGTGTCAGGAAAAGAGTTGGACTGGTAGACAGAAGCCAAATAAAGAATGAATAAGTCAAGTTAAGGAACCTACACTGTACCTTGCAGGCAATACTGTGTCACTGCAGTTTTCAAACACAAGGACCATGGATGTATTTTTAGTCAGGTAGACGTATCTGGTGAAGTGTGAAATTGGACTGAAGAAGTTCACACAAGAGGCAAGAAGAAAAATTAGTACACAAATTAGTGATAGAGGGTTAGGTCAGGTGAGCAATGAGAAGGGGTTAGTGGGAATGGAAGGAAGGATGCAGATTTAAAGTAGTGAAAAGATTGAATGGGGAGACATGTGAATTCCTAGAGTATGGAGTAGGAGAGTGGAACCTTGGCAGAAATAAGAAGGTAAAAGAAGAGGCCAGAATGTGAGCAGGATGATAAATTAATTCTTATACAAGACAAAAATACCTGAGGATGCAAATCACATTTTTGTGAGCTTGGACTTTACCAATGGCATTCAGGATGATGATCCTAAGGTATTTCACCAGGCTCACTTAGCAAAGTTGCATTCAAATATTTTCACAAGCCAGATTGGTTAAAGAGTCTCAGATTAAGCTTCAGTTGCACAATTGAATTACCTCAAACCTACCATTCCCTGAACATCTCCCTTGTTGGGTCTTCATTGTACTTCCTGGAAGATAAATGATTACTTGGATTCAGATATTCTATGATATTATTGTTACATTACACTTTCATTATGTTAAAATGTATCACACTTCGCTAATTGCTACTACGGAGATAAGGTACAATCCTGAACTTTACAATTGATCGAATTCTGTTTCTCTTTGATCAAATTCTCTTTAGCTTGTTTTTCACATTCACTGTTACACCAAGAGTGAATGTGCTATTTTTTCCTTGACCCTTCACTCATATTCATTATTGATTTTTCCTGAAAGATGCCGAAGAGATTACTGCCCACCTCTTACTTCACTCTGAATGGAAGCACCACAAATGGCTTCTTAGGGCCCTACAAAATCAAGGGTTGTTTACCTCAATCAGATGATTAAACACTTTTTCTCAGCTTTTCAAGGTAAAGTTTAAAATGTCTCCTGATTGAAGTACTTCTGTGACTGTTGTTCTGCATCAAGTTCTAAAGTTCTCCATTCTTTCCTCAGAGCTTCTTTACAAACTCCAGGAACCAGCATGAGGATGGACAAAGTGTGCTAAAGAGAATGCTGCGGAAAGGAGGATGGAAAGAGTTCAATTTAGTGACATTTTCTAATTACCTGTCTGGAAACAAGTGGAAAATTTTTTTTATTTTTATTGACAATGTTTTCTTGATTATCTCAATCTGAATTTTTGCTACAATATGTGTGAACTAGTAAATTAAATTGACCTTTGATTTTTTTTGATGAGTGGTCTTTTTTCAAAAAGGACTTGGTGCGATTATTTTGTACTTTATTGATCATTGTCAACTAAAGATTAAACAGCCAAAGATGAGATTGACTTGTGTTTATCACTTACTAGCTCTGTGACTTTAGTTATTTAATTTTTCTGAGCTGCCTTTTTCCTCATTGGTAAAAAAGATATAGTCACATATACTGTACTTTCCTTTTAAGCTGGATGTGGTTTTCAAATCACAAAAGAATTGTATCATTTCTAAATATTATGTACCTGAATTTCATATTTTAATGACACATTTAGAAGGTATAGGGTAAAATTGTGAAAAATGTTGTACCTATTTTCTGAAAGATGTAGTGAATAATATATAATGACCTGGCAACATTTACATATCAAACCAGAAATGTTTATGTAAACTTAGTTTTTATTAAAAGAAAAATATGAGAACAGACACTGAGTGCTTAGTATGTGGCAGAAACTATTCTATTTGCTTTTGATGAAATAATTTATATGATGGTCATAACTTTGACCTAAGTACTGTTATCAAGTGAAGATTACTGAGTGGAACACTTGCTCCACTTCACCCAGGCAGTGAATGGAAGAATGGTAGACTTTAAATTCAGGTTTCATTTTAGCCACAATATGGTTGAGCTTCATATTCTTGACCTAAATTTGTTTAATTTGGATTTGTTAGTTCATCCTACAACTATTTTTAAGTAGAAAAACATAAATGAGTTTAATTTAGGTGACAATCTTCTTACTGTGTGCAGGGAAACAGATAGGAAATTTCAGTGGAGGGTGATGATTCCTAAAATTTAGAAAACATCTTATTCCCTAATTTTGTGTCAATTATAGTATTAACAGATTTAACAGAATCAAAAACAGATGCTCAGGGAAAAAAAATTCCTTAAAGCAACATTTTACTCCATTTTAAAGTCCTGGAAGTCAGAAAACAGAAGATTGGGCAAAGAAGTAGACAAAGAGTTGGTACCCAGTATGTGTCTGTTGAATCATACTGAGTTTTATTGCTGAAGAGAAATTTTATCTACTTGGAATCTCTACTGAAAGTAGCTAGCTGTACAATTCAGCAGCTCTGTAGAAATCAGCATAAAATTAGATTCAAATATAGTGTTTGTTCTACAAAGTAATTCTTGCAAGTTTATGTACATGAGAAAAATTATATTTAATCAATTGTGAAGCATGAGCAAGATATATAATGTTCTTTGCAAAAAGGTATGACTGACAGTGTTTTTAAAATATAAATTAGATCACATTGGAACTAAATATAGATTAAATAATTTTACATGTAGTAATTTAGATTGAGAAGCAGAGAAAACCTTAGTAGTCAGCACAGACCGTCCTACCTTACTGTTGAATATAGCTTTGTACCTCGAATCTATGAAAATCTCTAAAGTACATGAAATAAAACCAGTTACAAAGAGATTACATGAATCCTCTCATTAAATATTCCCATGTAATACTAATTACTATGATTTTATCATTATGTGTTATATACATGTACCATAGTTTCATACTATATTTCATTTATTACTCAAATTTCCTATTGTTGGAACAAAGTGCCTGAAAGACATTGCTTAAAAGAGGAAATGGTTTATTTTGCTCAGTTGCAGAGATTGGGCTGGGTCCAAGGCAGGAACATTTATGGTGGAAGGGTGCGATGTAGTAAAACTATTTAATTCACAGCTTCTGGGAAGTGGAACAGAGAAAGATAGTACCAGAAAGTGATATATCTTCCAAAAGATGCTCTCATTGGCTCAATTCTAACTGAGCCCCACTTCTTAATAACATTCTCAGCTACGAACACTCGTGATGACTGTAGCAATCCTTTGATCTTATCAACTCTCTAGGAGTGTCTTAATCCTGTCAAATTGACAGTATTAATTAACACAGTCAATAAATGTGTACACATGTTATATGCTACATTTTAAAATTTCATAATACCTTTACTATTGTTTTAATCATTTTAAAATGGAATATAGGAATAATTCAAAAGAGAGATAACAATTGTAAATGTACACGCCCCAAACATTGGTGCATCTATCTTCATAAAATAAATACTCCTGGACATAAAAGACCAAATAAACACCACTACAATTATAGTGGGTGACCTCAATACTGCTCCACCACAAATAGACAAAAATCAATGAAAAAATATCAGAGTCAAATCACACCTTCAAACACGTGGAATTAATAGATACCTATAGAATATTTTACTACACTCCAACAAAAATACATATTCTCAGCACACATAGAAGTTTCTCCAAAAGAGAACAAATTGGTTCATTATGCTTGCTAAAACAAATACCAAAGAATCTCAATATTTTCATGTATACTAGATCATAATACCCTAAAAACAGAATTAAATCACAAAAGAAAGCAAATAAATTTTATAAACACCTGGACATTAAGTAACAAGCCTGAACACACAGTGGGTCACAGAAGAAATCAACAAAAAAAATTAAGAAATTCTGAGACTCAAATAATTTCAGTACAACATACCAAAATCTAGGAGACACAGCTGAAACAGTCTGAAAAGAGTTTATTGCTGTAAATTCTCACATTAAAGGAAACAGAGCTAGCTCAAATGAATAACCCAGTAATGCACCTCGAGATAGTAAAAAACAAAACAAAACAAAACAGTCCAGACCTAAATCCCATAGAAGTAGGGTAATCTAAAGATCAGAGCAGATATTGACAAAATTAAGACTAAAGAAAAGCACAAAAAAGCCCAAAGTGATAGCTCTTTGAAAGAATAAATAAACTTGACAAACTGTTAGCCAAACGTAGGAAAAGAAGAAAAGACCTATATCCATGAAAAAGGTGAAATTAAAGGACATGAAAATGGAAACTTTGAAGTTAATAGAGACACCAGCAAAATCCAGGTTATTAGTAACTACTATGAGAAATTGTATTCCAACAAGTTACGAGCACACAAAAAAGAAATTAGGAAAACAATACCTTTTACAGTGAAGTCATGAAACATTGAAATTAACCAGAGTAAGGCAGTGAAAGACCTCTACCATTAAAATTACACTGCTCTAAAAATGTGATTAAAGAGTACATCAGAAAATGGAAAGAGGACCCTTGTTCCTGGACAGGCAAAACCAATATTATCAAAATGGTCAAACCCCCAAAACTGCTATGTAGAGTAAATTCAATTTCAATAAAAACGACAATAATATTCCTTATGGAACTAGAGATAATGATCCAAAATCTCATATGGAACTAGAGGAGACTCAGAATAGCAAAAGGGATCCTGACTAAGAAGAACAGAACAGGAAGCAGCATAACTCCAAATTTCAATTTATACTACAAAAGTACAGTGATAAAATAACATGGTACTGGCAGAAAAACCGAATGTGGATCAATGAAACCAAATACTGGATGCAGAAGCAACCCCAGACACATTCAGCTAGCTGATATATGACAAAGGGACCAAAAACACATGTTAGAAGAAAGATAGTCTGTCTACAAATGGTGCTAGGAAAACTAGCTATACATATTAAAATGGTGGAAATTAGACCCATATTGCTAGTTATGTACTAAACTAAAATCAAATGGCTCATAGATCTAAACATTAAAACAAAATAACTTAACCTGCTGGAAGATAAAATAGATAAAACTGTTGATATTATAGGTGTAGGGAAGTCCTTTGAGAACAGGACTCCAATTGTACAAGTAATAGCATCATGAATCAACAAATAGGATCATATGATTATATGAAATTTAAAAGCTACTGAACGACAGAGACAAAAATCACCAGAGGGAAGAGACAACCTACAGAAAGGGAAAGCAATTTTGCCAGCTACACCTCAGACAGAGGACTAATATGTACACTATGTAAAATGAGACCTCTGAATGTGAACTCTGCATCAGGGGATGAATACAACCCCAGCCATCTTCTCCAGAATGCTAGAATGAAGTTAGTGAACTGAGGGACCAGTATAATGTACAATTAAAATAAATAGACATTTCCCAGAAGAAGAACTGCAAGTGGATAACAAATAAATGACAAATATTCAGCATTGCTGGCCATTAGGGAAATGCAAATTAAAGTAACGTAAAATTCATTCTTTCTCCAGAAGGAATGACTAACATCAAGAAATCAAATAATGTAAATGCTGGTAAGGTTGTGGAGA
>PVLD010026540.1:0-22057 GCA_004027595.1 Dinomys branickii | reverse complement strand
CTCCAGTCTTCCCCTTCAGCTTGGTCGTCTCCTGGCCTCTGGTGCAGACTCTTCAGCTTCCGCCTGCGACTTCATCTTAGATTCATCAGCATTTCGTCGCAGACTCAACAGCCCTTGATACGGACTCGCACGGACACTGCTGTGAGCTCCAGGCCCCAGGCCTGAGCTCTTCAATCTCCAGTGTGCAGACACCCTCTGCACACTTTCTCATCTAACCCTGTAGCTGACCATTGTAAGCCAAATAGGTAATTTGTTGTACATTTGTATATCTTGTGTTAAATCTGTTTCTCTAGTAAACCCTGACTGATACAGTAATAGAACAACTACTGTTAATATCCTATCACCATGTTTTGAAATTCTGTATCATTTTATTGTTCTCTTTGCTGTTTTGTTTATGTAATTCTGTTATTTTAGTTTTTTTTCCTCTCTAAAATGAAAAACAAAATTTATATGTATATACAAGGATAGCTTGGATAGGTGTATTGCTGATGTCTGTGGTTTATTGAAAGGAAAAATCAGTGCTTAACATTTTCTTTTTTCTTGAACAATTTTGCACGCTCGAAATCGGTAATCATAACAACTGATCTGAAAACAACAATATGCAGTATAAATACCATTGTTGAACTCCTGCCGTCTTGTATGGTGAAGCTCTGCATCATTTCAATTTTTTTTAAATTACTTATTACTGTCTTTGATTGTTTGATCAATTTTACTTTCTTATATCTGGTGGGCAACTTCGTTGAAGATAACAGTATATAATGTAGCAACCACGGTTAATCTCTATCATTTTGTTTTGAGGTCATGTAAGGTTTTTGTTGTTTCTCTGTTGTTTTGATTATGTCTTCATTGTTGTTTAGTTAGGTTTTTATCTTTAAAATAAAAATATATATATTCCAAAAAGAAAGAATCAAAAGTTGGAACTCCTTTGGATGTCAGGAAAGGAATCAAGTCAGGAGGACCCAGGCCGGGGCTCAGTTCTAGTGGTTTTAAACACTGAAAAATGAGAGTGATCAGCTAATAGAACAAAAATGAATGGAATTCTGATCTAAATAACAGCTGAAATAATAACATATAATTAGCACTTACATATTGAGTTAAGAACTATTAAGCACTAAAGACACTAAGTAATGTTCTCAGTTCTTTGATTCCACTTAGAACAGGAGAGACCAATTCTCCAACTTTATGGAGCCAGTGCTACAGTTGGAGCAAGACAGACTATAAGCGAAGAACACAGTTTTTAACATCTATGAAGAAAAAAGTAGAGGGAAGTATTTTTCCCCTTAATCGTATTTTGTTTTATGTGATTTCTGTTATTAAATGGAAAACTGTAGAGATAAACAATTTATAATTTCTAAATTGTGTGTTTTTCTAAGTATCATGATGAATTTTCATGTCCTACCCTGCGCAGACAGAGATGTGCGTCTTCCCTCTGCTCAGGGCATTCACACTGCATACACTACCTGCTCACTAATCACTTTGCGGGTCACTTCAGGTGTTAGATCAATTATCACATAATAACAGTGTTTGTATTCAAGCAGCACAAATTTGGCTTACTAATGGCTGCCAAGTGCAAGAATAGTGACACTGATAATTGATATATGCCAAAGTGAGGACATAAACTGCTTCCTTTAATAAAAAAAGAAAGTACAATAAGACAGTAAGAAAGAAACAGAGAAGAAGAAACAGAGAAAGAGCCCATTCGTTTAACTTTTATTCACACGTAATATCATGATTGCTTCAGTTATTCTTACTAGTCTCTCCTCGGCCCAGTTTATAAATTAGATTTTATCACAGGTTTTTTTCTACAGGAAAAATACCTTGTACACATAAGGCCTGGCACTAGCCATTGTTTTAGGTATCTGTTGAGGTCTTGGAATATATCCCCTGGGGATGAAGGAGCCCACTGAAGATAGATTGAGAATGGGTAGAGGAGTGGCGTAGTAGTAGCCAGTGGTCAAGGAAATGTCATGGAGATGAGTTTTGAGTAGCACCTATATTCATAAGGAATATTCAGTGATGTATTTGTCTAAAGAAAATATTTTTCAGTAGATAAGATCATCTGAAAAATCTTTGTTCATCAACAGATGAATGGATAGGGCTGGGGATATAGCTCAGTGGCACAGCACCTGCCTGGCAAGTGGAAGATCCTGAGTTCCATTCTCAGCACCACACCCAACAAACAAAAAAAAACACAGAGGAATGGATTTAAAAAATAAAAAGTGGTATTTACATACCACAGAGTACCACTCTGCCATAAATAAAGAAAAGCTTGAGTCATTTGTAGGAAAAGAATGCACCTTTTCTCAACTGGAAGGAGATCAAAAGATGGGAGGAGATGGAAAAAAGAATTAAGATGCTCTATGAGCATGTACCCACTCCTCACGAGGAACGTGAACAGTGTATGCTGCACACATAAGAAGCTTTGTAGGTTTTGGATACAATCAGCTTTTCACTCACTATGGTTAGAATTCATCAAGAGGTTGTGACTTGCTTGCTGGAAGGTCATTCATTCTCCTGTTTTCATGACACATCAGAAGGTGTCAAGAGTGGAAGCAGGGAGGAGAGTGAGATGAGACAAGTAGAATTATTAAAGAGAAACACACTACACTTGTCCTGGGAGTGATGAGCAGGGTTTAAAATGTGTTTTGAAGGAAAGATTGGTGGGAGTTTTTAGTGGTTTGAATGAAGTAGAAGAGTTTATTTTGCTGGGAAAAAGGAGAAGTGAGGACTAAAGGTTCCTACTGAAGTTTTGGCTTCATCCAACCGGTGAGACACAGAAGACAATGGATATATTACATCCACCATAGGGTTGTGGTTTGTGTCTAGATGTCTGCTGAAGTCAAGAGGGTTTTCTCAGAGATGGCTGAATCTAGAGTGTGTGACTCATTCATAGTGCAGTGCTGGGATTAAGGACAGGCTACTGCTGGATCAGCTCACTGGTTGGACTGACACCACCTTAAGCCCGGTTAGCTGGTTACAAAATAAGGGACAGAAAGAGGCTTGTTACTCTCTCCTTTATTTATTACTTTTGCTTTCTCCCACTGCTATGAACTGTTACCCCTCTGCCATGTGCCTCCCTGCCTTGCAGCCAGCCAGTTATGGAAGGAAACCTCTATAAACTGTGAATTAAATAAGCTTTCCCTCTTTAACTTTTGTGTTGTTGTTTTGTCTCAGAAACAAGAGAAAAGTAACTAAGATATATAGTAAGCAATGTACAATGTCATGATGCTCCCATGTTTATAGAATAGGAAACAACAGCTACATCCAATGACTATGTGGCTGCTGAAATTGGGCTCTTTGGGGCTGTACCATAAATGACCTGGTATAGAATGCACAGGGAGGGAATCTGCATCCTAGCTACATCCTTAAGAGGTACACCTCACAGGCACTCATTCTTATTGTCTACAAAACGAGGTGTTAGGTCACACTGATAAAGTCAAGCTTAGTTTAGATTCTAGTTCTTTTTATAAATCTAATGGGTACTAATTCTTCTCCAGAAAACAATTTTCAAGTATATTCAAACTTTCTCTGAAATATAAGAAACAAAAAAACACACTTGGTCACTAAATATTATCCTATCTTCCCTCAAATGGAATCATGTGATGCTGTACAATCAAGTTTTGATTTAGATATAAAATGCCCCCCCAAGTGTCATAGATTCTGGTTTGGGTATTGGTTCATGAAAGTAATACGTTTATCAGTGGATTAATCTACTGCTGATTTAATACCTGAATGCGCCAGTAGGTGGTGAGGATTGGTTGGAAGAGTTAGGCCACTGGGAAAGTGCCGTGGAAGGGTATATTGTTGTCTCTACCTCTTTCCCGCAGTCTCTGCTTCCTGAGTGCAATGGAGTGAGTAGCTATTCCTAAAGTATGACCTTCCACTTCTCACTAGGATCCAACCAACCATACGCTAAACCCACTAAAACTACGAGCCAAGTAAATCTCTACTCTTAAGTTAGTGTCAGATATTTGTTCTTACTGGCTGAAAAGCGACTAATACACCATACCAAACTAAGTTCCAAATTGGTGGCTGAACAAAACAATAAAGGCCCAGTACAGTGTGGAGTAAGTTTTGCTGCAGTATTTACGCAGGTATGTGGCATGATGAAGCCTGTTACCTTGGAGCTCCATCAGGAACATGCAGACTTCTCATTTACTGCATAATGGGAGAGAGAACCGAGAGGCACACCTAGAGCTTTTCACTGCTTTGAACAGGGAGGGGCGTGCACCTGTAAGTGTTGGTCAGATCCAACCACCCGACACCTGGCACTACAATAAAAATGAGGTAGACAATAGAAGACAGCCTACTCACGGAAGTCATATTTTCTTACATATATGCCTCCTCCTTAAACAGATCATTTTCTAGCCTGAGTAGAAAGCTCTGTTTAAATAAGCATAGACTTATCTAAATAATTTAACACTGTGAAACTGTCAAAACGTTTGTAAAAGATCTGGAAGACTCAAAATTGTGCGAAAACTCTAAGTACAAAAGAGTGTGGATAGGGCATTAACATTCACATAAGAAAGATAGGAAATGAAAATTTCCATTTGTGTTTATTTGAATTTGGGTAGAAAAATCTCTAAGGATGAATTTAAAATGCTAGTAGTGGTGGTGACGGGCTGATTTAGACAGAGGAGCGAGTGAGCGTAAGACTTCTGATCATATCCTGTACTTCATCATTTTTATTGTAGAACATCATGATTACATGGTAAATTCAAAATATTAAGAATTGGTAAAAAGGAGAATATAAAAAGCCAATAAAACAAAAATATGTTCTCATTCCACATCTGATACTTTTATCCTCAGTGATAGAGAGCATCAAGAGATCACTGGCTAATTCCAGACCTTCCTGTTAAAGGATGATAACATTCAACGTTACAGGATGTTTATGAATAACTGGGCAGCTCAAGTGCGGCTTCATTACAGGCTCACATGCATCATGTCATCTGTTATTGCTTACTTAACAACTCTCACTCCATCACATGGATTAACCAAGATAAAGTGTATAAATATTGCCTGAGATTTCCTGTCTGAGCAGAAGGTGACATTTGTCAGGATGAGAAGTAAAATTAAGCAAAAGCTTGGCAGATCTTCTGCTCGTCCAATCCCAGTTGTGATATAGAAATTTATACAATACTGTTGGTAATAATTTGATTTGACTTTAATGTTACAAAATTGCTGAACTGGAAAAAAGTTTTTCAAGGGAATATAATTTCTCATTAGCTTAACTTTGTAAATTCTTTCAACTTGAAATACATCAAACACTATTATGAAAATGTCTATTGTTGGTAAAAAGTTTATAATTTTTAAAACAAAATGATGTATAATAACAGTCAAGTGTAGGATCTGGTAATAAGCAAGCAAATATAAGTCGTATCTCTACCAGCTGTGGGCTTTGGGCTTAATCTTTCTTCATCTATATAGTGAGAATAACACTGACTATTTTGTGTAGTTGTGAGAGTTCAGATTATGCATTTAAGGAATATAATGCAATATCTTAGATCATAGCGGATGTTCTAAAAGTGATTGCTATTGTCATTATTTCTGCTTCCCAATTAATCATAACACTTTAGTGAAATTTACTTGATGTTATTGTATAACAACTGTTAGAAGTGAGTCAGATAATATTTCTCTTTCACAAATATAGGGTGAGAATTCGAGGGCAGATAACATATTCCTTTCAGTTCTCATACTTTATGGGAGTTAAGAGTACTGAGACATACAAGAGCATGCGAGATAGCTGAAGGCAGAGGAAATAGGATCCCCTTGAGATTGAAGGGAAAACCTCTTACATTAAGTTCTTTAATAAATGTAGATCTCTGTGACTAGAATACATACTTACATCTAAAACTGCCACTTTACGAACATGGGTATTGCTCAGACCAACTGAAATATTTTTTCAAATGCACTTATCATAGTACAACATATTTTATTTGCTCAGTGAAAGTCCTCATTAGTATTTCATGATAGAATGAGATGATACATAACTGAGACTATTAATTCAAACATGACTCTAAAAATTCTGTCCTTTAGGAAATGGTTCACATTTGGAGAAAATTAGGAAGGAGTAAACAATGTTTGGATAATTTGCTATTATATTTCAATTTTATCATATTTTTAAACATAAGTAATTTGTTTCCTGAAATCTTTCCTAAAAGTCTTAGGCTGTATGTAATCCGAAACATGTTTATTCTTTATTTTCCAGTTTGATGTACTTCAAGAGAACCTTGCTTTTTCTGCTTCTGACTCTTTAATACTTAACTCATCCAAAAGGTATTGTCTATGAATTCTTTGATGTCCAGAAAAGTCTTATCATTTTTTAATAATATATTCAAGTTCTTTTCCTTTGTAAAATAGAAATCATGTCTTGATTAAAATAAATAAGATCAAATACCCATTTTGAGGGGGAGTATATGAAATTAGTCTCTCTCTGTCTCTTAAGCTTTTTCTGTTGGTGTATTGGCTTATGGGAAAGACTACTTTTTGTTCAGAAAGGAATAAAACATTTAATCTTCTTGAGGTCAGTCAATTCAAAAAATTTTGTTATGTTTGATGTATTGTATAGAGAAATGTGCAGGTTTATATTGGTGATAGTGATAAAATAATGCAGAAAAGTACTGTGTATGTATATATATCCTCAAGGGGTTTATATTCTAGTCACAGAGATCTACATTTATTAAAGAAATTATAGTTGAGTAAAATACTCCGGGAGAAGTAAAAGCAATATTTGGCATGCATCATACAAGAAGAATTATGAGTTGAACTATGGAAAGGTTGTCACAAAATACATGGAATTTGAGCCATTCTTACTAGCATTTCAGGGATTATAAGAATTTCATTCAGTGAAGAAGTTAGGGAAAAGTGTCACTGTTTCAACAAAGCCACTTAGGCATAGCACAGTGATGTCATAACTTCCTGACCTGCAAAGCCACAAATGATAACAATGCAGACTGTTCTCTAGACAATACTGAAATCACGTGAATGTCCTTGAGAAAAATAAGTAATACAAATGCAGGGTGAGCTTTAGAAAGATGGTATTAGTGGAGACCAAAAGGATGAATGAGGGATTGGGGGATCCTGAAGGTTTTGAGGTTAATTCTGTGACTATTTCCTTCGTTGTGGGTTAATGAAGAGAATTATGATGAGGGAGGAACATTAAGGAAGAAAGATGTCAATTATGTTTGCTGAATTTTTTGTTAAGCTGTATATTAGTCACAATATAGACTAAGCCAGTAATAACAAGAGACCTAAAAACTAGAGTGGCTGAAAGAAAAGTTTTAATTTCTTATTGAATAGTTCAGAAATGAGGGCATGGCCTGCAATGGAAAGATGACTCTATTCAAGGCCATGCACAAAATCGTTGAACTATTGAAATATGGTTCTTCATCAACTCTCATTCCAGTCTCCGGGACGAAGAAAGAAGTTGAAAAGAAGGAGCTTCCTTTTAGAGAAGTGACCTTGGCATTGTGTGCTTTATACACATGAGTATCCCATCATTTCTATGACTCCAGGAAAATGTTCAGTTCAGAATCTAAACCTCGGTAGCTCAAAGCCCAAAAGTTGTTTCCTGCTATCTTGTACCAAAGGTGTTAGAAGTATTTGAAATTATTTTTGGTAACAGAGGAAGTACCATGCAGATCCAATGGATGGGAGCAGTGACCAAGGGTACAGAAGACGAGAGCACAAATGAAAAAAGGCTCAGGTGAGTCACTTCATGTTCCTCGGGTTGAAGCCAGCGGGTGAGCCTAGTGTGCAGGCCCTGCAGGTGAACAATCTGTCACGGAGTTCCCGGGGCTCAACTGAAACATCATAGTCATAAATCCACAGAGAAGCTCACTGATCACACCTGCTAATACTGGCTTACAAATTTTTTATTAGTTCATGGCCTGTCACCTGAATAAAAGCACAAGCTTCGCAAGGGCAGGGACTTCATCACTCTTTGTTGAACATCTCATTCTCCCAATTTCTGGCAAAGTAACTGATGTATTTTAACAGCTAGATATTCATGAAGATTTTGAGTTATGGTTTGAAAAGTTTTAAATCTTTAGAAAACCTGAAAATGATAAAAAGTGTACATGTTCACTGATTACTGTTTTGTTATTTTAAAATTTTTTTATTTTCTCTTCATTATAAACCTCAATGTAAGTTACAGATGTTATGACATTATTTCTAGAGAGAGAGAAAGAGGAAGGAAGGAAGAAACAAACAAAGAAAAGAAAGGAAAGAAAAAGACATACCTGCCTGGTATCGATTTTATATTGTCCTTTAACATTTATATTTACAATATTTTATACTGAATTATTTTCAGGATAATTCAGTGAAGATTGAGTAAAAAAATTGTTCTTATTGTTTCAAGGATACTTTTTCAAAAGATAAAATGTAATAATTTACATAAATGTTATTTCTGAATATACCACAAAAATAGATTCAGTTCAAGGATCATTTAAGAAGCTATTCTAAACCAAATTAATCTTAAAATTAAACTTTGAAAGTGTTTAAATTGGTGTATTTTCTTGAAAAATAATTGTTGGCTAAGCAAAAGAGAAAACGGACAAGACCAAAATTTTGATACAGCAAATTTGCAATACACTAGCTTGTCTTCATTGTGAGCTTTAGAAAAAATCTTCACTAGGTAGTTTTGTTTTACCTTGAGAAGAGTGATTTAAACATTGAGACAGTTATAAGTAGAAGTAAGAAAATCATGTGCAGAAGATTCAGCATACCCTAAAGTATTTCTTTCTACTAAAGGAATAAATAATTGGCATTTTGATGACACTCATAGATGGCTTTAAAAGAAATGATAAAAGATCATCAAGCTCAAGACAATACTATATTTAGTTTGTAAGAGTTGGAAATGAGAGAAAGTCAAAAGACGTGAGAAAATATAAAACTGCTAGGAAAATGCCTCTATGTTGATCGCTTCAAAAAATATAGTGAACATTCACTGCCAAAGCATCTCCTAATTTTTAAGGGACTCAAGTCTATCAAGTGATAGAACAGAGATAAAAGTTTTTGTTTATCTGACTGCAAAACAAATAGCTTGTTTCTATACCTTTCCATAGCTCCCAGACAGGACAGAAAATACCTCAAGAAGGTGAAATCTGTGTTGAGAAGGCTCAGATATTTGTTCCTCAAATGAAAAGGAGATATTATGTTGTAGATCCATATTCAACCTGAGAATATTGCTCAACAGATTTGTTCAGCGAGTGCTACCATGTATGTTTGTTTTATTTCCATAGAGAGCTTGAAAGCTTGACATATGTGTATAAATACATGAATTGTGTGGATAGCTTGGCTTTCATTTTATTCTCATAGAAGCCTTGCAAAGGAAATAATAAAACTCTTAGCATTCTTATTCAAACACAAAGTAATGAAGGAACATCATGAATAAATTATTTGTCCAGTTGCCTGCATATTTTAGCACTGTTGAACTACACGTCGCCATCTTCCTGGCCACTTCTCTATTAAATAATTTGTCACCTAGGGAATTCAGAATTTTCAAGATTTTTCTTGCAATTGTTTCTGGAAAGTTTGAAGCCAATTAACATAGCAAGTAATTAACCAAATTTATTTGGTTAATTTTATTTGAGACGATATAATTTGAGACTTTGAGACTTAGTATAATTTTTATGGTATAGCTCATAATAATCTTTTCTAATTGATATGCCCTTAGTGCAAGATTAGTGCAAGATTATCCTTGTCAGATATAGAGCAAGTCATAATTACTCCCAGATTCTAGTACATATTGAAGAAAATTTCAGGAGGCAGTGGAAGTGTACCCACAATTATTTTAGACTATACAAAGGTATTAAGTATTATCTGGGAAGGCCTTTCTTAGTATTTAGGGGCTCTCTAGAATCTGATGAAATATATGGCTTATATTCTCTAAGAATAAAATAAGATTTTTAAAAAACTGGAAAAAAAAACCACCCCAGGAAAGAGAAAGCTGATACAGATGCAGGTGGAAGGGTTCACTCACTACAGGTTCAGAAATGCTGGTCTGGGAATATGGGGTGAATCAGTGCACCAGCTCTGGAGCGTACTAAGAACTGAGAGACTAATAGATGACAGAGTGTTACAGATGAATTCACAATGAGTCACGAAGGAAAAGGAGAGCAGTGGTAAGGAGGGAGGAGAACGTGGGCCAGAAATATGGTATTCCTTCAGTAGCCTGACTCAGATAACGATCTGTATTCCCTGGATCCCCATTTCTTCTGGATGCTCTACCTGGACTATTTCACTTACCCGACTACCTAACATCCTTTCCGTGGCAATCAGGAAAACACAGAATTAAATGAAGGAGAGTTAAAAGTACTTTAGATCTCTTCAAAATGAAAAGAACAAAATGGCTACAGAGATCTTTAAATTATAAAGGAAGAAAGTTATACTTTATTGTGATTAATGGAGTTGTTACTACAGATACAGGAAGCCACGTATGAGCCCATTTTTAAAAGAACGATCTTATATATCTATACACACATGGTGCATGCATGCATGTGTGTGACAGATCACTTACCTATCTTTGTAGCTTTTAACATAATTTAACAATCTCATTGCTAATAGATTTCGATACTATTTGTCAAAAGAAGTAGTGGTGGAAAATAGAGCTCTCTACATAAAATGAAAAAGAAAAAGAGAACAGATTGTCTGTGAGCAGTTTCACAAACACTGAGACAACAAAAATGAAGATTAAAAAAGCCCAAGATACCAAAAGGGTCACAGAATTCTGAAAGCATGCTTGTATCTTAAATGTACTTATATGTAATCAATTACTATATTATAAAGGTATGTAATTAATTATTGTAATCATCAATTATTAGCTGTTAATTAAATTTGAGCTAAAATGAAACATCTGTTCTTTTCAGTGTTGTATCACTGTAGCTCTGCAAATATGAAAAAGTTGTAACCCATTGTGAGGCGAAACACAGACTGCCTAGCAACTGTTTTAAATAGTTCCTCTGAGGTTCTCCAGCAAAAAAGTGGGAGTTCAGAGCAGAGATATTTGTGGGGTTTTTTGTTCAATATCAGCATCAAACCTTCAGGTCTCACTAATCTATCTAGTCCCTTTTTTTTTGTAGTCATCATCATTTTAAGGAAATGAAGAAGGAAAGAACAATAATACCCAGAGAGAGGGAGTGAGTAAGAAAGGAAGACAGGACAGGATCACATGGTTTTTTGCAGCATTCAGTGAGGAATTCAAATATGATAATACAAATCAAAATCAAGTACTTCTGTTTATTGTACACAGTTCATATACCCTTTAGTACAAGACCCACAAATCAAAATCAAAGTAATGGCTTCGGCCTGTCAAACTACTAGTTCATTGAAATGTATGATGGGAGAGAATATATGTTGGTAGCATTTCTTGACCCAGGATTGAAGGGCAACTTTGAAACTCTGTGTCTACTTTGTGAAACCATAAATCACCCAGAAGATATTCTCATAAAGAAAATGTGGCAGGTTAGGTCATTCTCATCCTTCTAGACTTACTGATTAAGTAAAAGCACACTCATAAAACACTCACAGCGTATTTTCATACGATGTCCTAGATGGAGGTCTCCGTCAAGGGAAGAGAAAAAAAAAAAAGAGTGTTTTATGGTGATTCAAAAAAGAGTGAGAGCAAAAAAAAAAAAAAATAAAAAGAAGAAAAATATTTAAGCATTAATCTTGTTTAGTGAAATTCTGTATTATTTCTATTTTTTATTTATTTTATTCTCTTTAAAAATAGAAAAGAGTGAGCTATGCTGAGTGTTTTAAATGAGAGATAGAAGGACTTTCTACATATCTGTCAAATATGCTTTGCTAGTTTAGGAGGAAAGAACAAAGTATTATGAAAGTTCATAGTTAATGCTGCTTTAATGAAGATGTGGAAGGAAAAACGGTGTGATAGAAAAGTTAAAATCTCAAGGAGCAGAAAAGATGGTGAGTCTGGGGTATGATGCTTAAATCATATAAATGCTTCTGAACATAATTTATTTTAATGTAAGCAATTATTTTTGTGGCTTTTTAGCTCCACTCTAAGACTACATTGTCAGTTTGGTTCACTGTACATTTTTATAAACATGCACAAAATAAGGGTTTTTCAACAATAAACATTGGCCTCTATACTTATTGAAAATAATATAGAAACGCTATCGCTTCTACAATTTATTCTGAACCTTGGGTTCATCAGTGACCCAACATGAAACATAGCATTTATTTGCTGTTCAGTACTTTCCTCAAGCAGAGACAAGAAAGTCATTGCATTGCTTTGACCTGAAAAATTGGCATAATTTGCTACTTCCTAATGCAAGGCTGGATTTCTCAGGTTAGATTCTGACCTTAGTGATGAGTTTAAATGCCAGAATGATATTTTAACTCTGTTGAGCCATAGACATATGAAATTTCACCTGTGCACATGCTAATGAAGACTTATTTTGATATATAACCCTATTCATTTCAGCATCTTATCATGTACTAAGGTATTTTAAAGGCAATACTGAAAAAAAATCATACTTTTGTGAAGGAGCTTTTTCCATTTCCATATATTTTATCATCTGGTTCTTCATGTTTCCTACAGATAAATAATGAATATGCAAACCTGCAACACCTTGACTGGCACTTTTCTTTAAATATTAAGTATATTTTTTGAAAATGTTTGAACTATGAATAGTTGTACACAATAATTTTCCTGTTAAAAATAAATTCTGCTAGTTATCCAGTTTTCCCTTTGATGTCTTAGCATATTAATGTTACATAGAACGATTGGCTATTGATTTTTTCCCCAAAACTATGAAACTTGCAATTTCATTTTTTAAAAAAGCAATGCTAGAGACAACTTTGAAGGAGTGATTTCAAAAGAGAGTTGGGTTTTATTTTGGAGGAGGCAGGATCTTTGCATTTTTGTTGATGTAGGTTTTACAACTGAAGATATGTCACATATTTTAAAATAAAGTTCATGATAACCCTAAAGTAGTTAAATGTATATATAAAATGATTTTGTACATAATATAATCCCTGAACTGTCAGATAGCACTTTCTTTAAATTGTTGCAAGCCTTCCAAAAGATGGCTTAAATTGCTAATGTGTAAATTTGTAACTTATTTGAAGGAGTCCCATATCCATTACTTTATTCATTTCATTTTTCCACAAAAATTGTGAAAAATCTTCAATTTATGCAGTTGGAAATTTTATAATGAAAAAATTACAATAGTTTATGAGTATGCTAAAATAGGTTCAAGAATGTGTTGCTGAAATAAGACACAAATTGCAAACTAAAAGTTTGAATCATGAAGAACACTCAGGACAACACTCTTCTTGGCTTTAGGATTAAGACCTTTCGTTTCAGCCTCACTGTTGGAAAGCTTTATTTCTTGGAAATCCTATAGAGCACAAAAAGAGTAGAGACAGGGTAGTAGTAAAACACATGTACTGGATTCCAACTCCCACAGCTCACAAATAATCTTAGAAAAATCATTTGATCTTCATTTCCTCACCTTTAACCACAGGTAATAGTGGTAACCACCCCGTAGCCTGTTGTAGGGATGAATATATTAAAAAACAAACTAAGACTGTCCAGAAGATACTGCACAGTTTATGGAAGGCTATTATGGTAAAAATGTTGTGTCTACAAAAATACTTCAACAGTCTAGTGATTTATTGATTTGAGTTCTACCACATGTGATTATTAATTAAATAAAGATACACATTTGAGTCCTAAGGAAAAAATTTGCTCTTTGAAATTATCAAGTCTATTTTACACTATTACACTAGAGGCTGATCCTCAAAGATGAACAAGGTCAGCTCCTGCCATAGGGTTGCTGACAATCATACTGTCGTGAAAGACAGATAAATGTAATGTGATGCTAATGTGAAATCCCATTACACTTTCATCACACAATGCTTTAGATTACAGAAAGAGTGAAAGAAGTCCTGTTGGCTTAAGCAAGGGGTGAGGTCATATAAGCTGCAAAGGTTTTCTGTAGGCTCTGGGTCAAGGAGAAGGCTGGAAAGTAGGGAGGGAACTGAGTTTCTAACACTTTAAATGTGTTGCTACTGATGCCTGTCAGAAACAACGTGCCTTGAAATGGAGATATCCTCCTGCTGACCTGAAAAAGCAGAAAAATGATTAGGATAGGATAAGATAGGATGGATAGGATAGGATGGGATGGGACGGGATGGGATGGGATGGGATAGGATAGATAGGATAGGATGGATAGGATGGGATGGGATGGGATGGGATGGGATGGGATAGGATAGGATAGGATAGGATAGGATAGGATAGGATAGGATAGGATGGATAGGATAAGATAGGGTAGGGTGGGGTAGGATAGGATAGGATGGATAGGATAGGATAGGATGGGATGGGATGGGATAGGATAGGATGGATAGGATAAGATAGGGTAGGGTAGGGTAGGGTAGGATAGGATAGGATAGGATAGGGTAGGATAGGATGGGTAGGATAGATAGGATGGGATGGGATGTGATGGGATGGGATGGGATAGGATAGGATAGGATAGGGTAGGGTAGGGTAGGGTAGGGTCGGGTGGGGTCGGGTAGGGTAGGATAGGATAGGATAGGATGGATAGGATAGATAGGATGGGATGGGATGAGATAGGATAGGATAGGGTAGGATAGGATGGGCTAAAAGAGACCAGCAGCAGTGTGTACTGCCTTACCATGAAAGGAAGCACCAGGAAGGCAGCACAGAGTCATGGCACAGGAGTAGGAGCAACGTGGGTCAAATTTGATTACTTGGTTACTTTTCTCTCACTGCTGAGACAAAATACCCAACACTCCCAATTAAGAAAGAGAAGGTTTATCTAGCTCACAGTTAGTAGAGGTTTCAGTGCATAATCAGCTGGCTCCAAGGCAGGATGACATGGCACAGGGGCAAAGTTCAAGGGGGTGGAAGACAGCAAATGCAGCAAGAGCAAAAGGGGGAAGAGGAAGCCTCTTTTCTCCGCTTATATTGTAAGCAGTCTACTCTGATCCCCAGGGCAGACATAGCACTCACACCACCTCAGGGCCTCCTCTGGCATAGGTACAAGGTGTTTACAATGTAAGGACCCTGGCTCCCTACTGAGTCGCTTACTTAAACTTCTAAACTTCTCAAACGGACACAATGTATCAACCATAACAGAATTACTGCTCTGTCTTTCAAGTCAGTGTTGCACCTCAGCCAACCTCAGCTCTCACCACCACTGAGGGATTTCTTGCAGGATTAACTGGGTTGTATTAAAGCCCACCAACCCTATACTACCGGGAATGCCCTTGTACGTAAGAAAAGTCAAAAGGAAAAGCAAAAAAGATAACTCATTAGCTTGTTGTCACTAAGGAAATGCAATGGGAGAGAATCATAGGGCATCTTGGTGAGAGGAATGACAGAAATTTTAAATAGGGTTTAGGCTGTGCTGAATTATTTAAGGAGGGATTAGGGATGCTCTGCATAGACTGCCAAGAAAAAGGTGACATTCTGCAGTTGGCCATCTCAGTAATCTTTGCTCAGCAAGTGAAGTGAGCTCAGAGAGTTGGGTGGATGTGAGCAGCAAAGGTGATTGTGGGCACATTCTACTAGATTCCTGACTTGTTTCCTGCTGGGTATAGCAATGACCTTTTGGAAATCATGACGCTATGGCATCAGCATTAAAACTGTCTACTAAGCATATTGTTTTACCTTCTCTTAAGTAGTAGATCCATAGAAAGGACAGTGTGGTAACATTGAAATGAGAAATAGCACTGAAGAGAGGAGGTCAGTCTTTTGATATTTTGATTTTTACACAAAATATACCCCACTAGTGTGGCTGACGAGGCCAAAAGACACGCAGATTTCATGTCCTTGGTGGGAAAATAAAGAGTTGTAGTGGAAAACTTGTTGAGGAATTGCTAGTCCTATTGGGGTGAGGACAATGACTTTTGCAACATATTTAAAATATGAAACACTTAGAAACTTTAGTATAAATTCAAAGGCCATGGTAAAAGTGAGTTACTGTCTGGCCAAACTTATGGACAGCAGGGCAGAAATGGAGTGGAAGAGGAGAGAAGAATGTGTCCCAGAAGAAATGAACTGTACTATTTCAGAGTAGTAGACACTGAACGGAAATAAAACCAACACTTGGGCCTGAAGGTAAAACATGTCTCGGATGAGACTAGAGACAGAAGATTAGTTTGGATAAGTACATTATTCTACATGTACTTTCATAGTGTCAAAATATTCTTTTGTTACCTAACTTTTCCCAAAGTAGAAGCTATCATGAAAATACCCTTCTAAAACATTTGATTTGTGTGCCATTAACAAAGTAAAACAGATGAAACAGAAAGAAAATGAAAAATTACCACGTAATTGGTAAACTCTTAGTGTGTGTTTACATAGGACATGCTTGTAAATTCTGGAAAGTGTATCTTTTTAATCCTTGACATTGTCTAGAAAAGAAAACAAAGGCAAAGAGTTAATTTTGATTTATGCCTACCTTTACTACATATTTACATTTTTAAAAACTTTTAATGCATTCTTTTATAGATGAAGAAAGGGGTGGTCGCTGGGTGTAGGCAGTTTACATAGAATCACAGCAACAAAATCCCACAACAATGAATTCAATCCAGGTGAATCAATAATGAAATATACTGATATGTCTTATAGTAATTTATTCATCCCCATCTTTTATATCAACTGAATAGTCAGCTTTTCCATCACTGGTGCAAAACACCTGAGACCCACAGATTAAAGGATGAAAGGTTTATTTTGGCTCCTAGCTTCAGCAGGATCAACCCATGGTAGCCTGGCTCCAAGACAGCAACTTCATGGTGCAAGAGCATTGCAGAGATAGTTGTGCACCTCATGATGGCCAAAAGCAAAGAGAGGCCGAGCCATACACAAAAATATGCCCTTTCACGTCACGCCTCCTGTGACCCTACCTCATTCAACCAGACCCCACATTTTAAGAGTACATTGATTTACAAACTCACCAATCATCTAATCCATGGATGACTGTAGTCCCTAGTTCTCTACCAAAGGCCCAAACTCTGAGTAAAGGAGACTCTGGGAGACATTTTAAATCTAAATCTTAACATCCATTTAATCTCTAACGTCTAAAAATTAAGAATTTTAAGTGTGATTATCTCTTCACACAGATAAATTTTTAACTCTACATCTTATTTTAACTACAGTGTCATTCTTCTATTACCTTTCCTTAAGCCAACAACAAAAAATTTATAGTTACACACACCACTTCCTCAACTTCCATTCTCTTTTTGTAAAGGAACATAATATACTCAATAACAATTTCAATGCAGTATAATTGCAATAAGCCACATGAAGTTACTGTGATCCTATGCATGATTAAAATATGTAGTTTGATAAGATTCAACCTATGTAGGCATCTACCAAACCATCACTGCAGTTATGATGATAACCATATCTGTCACCCACAGACATTTCTTCAGGGCCCCTTTTACACTCAATACTCTTTCCTGTAGATTGTATGTTTTTGCTTCTTTTTATTTCAGCTGATTTTTGTAGGAGCATGGCATTTTTGTGTACTTCATCTTATGGTGTGCTGGTCATTTTTGTATTTCTATAAATATTCTGGACCTTTCTTCTGAACTACGGTTAAGTTACAGTTAATTTTTAAGCTTTGTTGTGTGACAACAGCAACATTTAGTTTAGGACTAATTTTTCCCTCTATTTAGGCAAAAACTTTCTAAGTAGTTATAGGATATTCACTGAATCCTGAGGTTTTCCACTGTGACTGGTGGAAACACTACTATTCCTGACCCCAATAAACTCTGGAGATGTTTCCTTCATGCCCTTTTATGAAGTTCTTACCCCAGAGTAGAGTAGCTTCCTCACATGTACTGAGCACTATTCTGAAGGCAAAGTGGGAAGGGTGCTGGAGATCTCTGAAGTACTCTCTCTTTTGTACTGTGCTATACACATGTCAGCTCCCTTGAGCTCCCTGGATTTCTTGGTTCTTTTCTACTCAGGAAGAGTTCCACACTCTGCTTGAGTTCCTCCTCTGTGCTATAATAAATATATATTTGGTCTTTGTTTCTAGTTCCTGGCAGAGAGCTATAAAACATGTGGAATCGCCTGAGTGATAGGACCATCTTTTGTTATTCATGACAAGCTGCCCCTTTAAACAGTTTCTAAGTTTATGCTAGTGAAGTTGGACAGCCCCTACTTAGGTTGGGGCCTGGGTGCCAGAAGAATAAACATGAATAGAAGTTGAGGAAGCTTAGTCCTACAACTCTGGGGAGGAGAGAGAGACTCACAGATGACCAATGCTTTAACCAACCAAGCACTTTTAATGAGATTTCTCTGAAAACCTTTAAGTGATGGGGTTGAAGACATCTTGGTGCTAGAAGAGAGGAATTCTTGGAAAGGACATGGTATATCTGAACCCTGCCATCTCTACCTAGTCCTATGGCTTTCTTTGATTTACCTAATCAAGCATTTTATAGAAAATGAGTAATATAATATAAAAATAATTAATCAGCAGCCCATGGCCTGAGATGGCTTTGACACTTTGTTTTCCTACAGAAACAAAAAGAGGCCCAAATCAATATAAACAGTAAAATGAAACTTAAATTTAACCACTTAGAAACCACCAACTACTTCCACTGTGATCATTTCAGCAATTTCGGGTGTGCCTTTACCAAGGTCTCCTACATCAGTGTCTCCTGGACTTGTTCTGAGTGGGGTGGAGTTCTGACATTGTGATTTAGCCTTTCGTCTTGATATGTTTGATGCCAGAGGCAGAACATTCAGTCTCCCTCTTCTCTGGCAGTTCAGCAGACATCACTAGTGGCCCTAGGTTTCCTGGTGGGCAGGCCTGCCCTCACTGTCTGCTGAGATGCACTGCTTAGGCTGGGGTTTTCCAGTAGATGATGAAGTGTACCTAGTTCTGCCAGGTCTCAGACACAAACTGTGATGTCAGTTGATGGCAGATGGTTTGATCCAGCGACCCCTCGCAGTTCAGGGCACGTGTACGACCCAGAATCTGGTTGCACTGGTGGTGCAATCCCAGACCAGTGGTCCCGTGACCCCAGGCAGTTCAGAATAGAGGCAAAACCCAGACACAAACTGCAGGGTCAACGGTTTGTGGACCACCTAATTCTGTGTCTCCAGTCAGTTCAGGGCACACATAGGATCCAGACACGGGCCACCCTAACAGCTATCACAGACTGCCTATGTATGCGACCTCCTGCAGGGCAGGGTGCAAGTGAAGCCCAGACCTGAATCCCGGCCTCAGCAGCTCATGGAGAGCCCGCACCCAAACCTCACTCAGTGTTGGTCATGCGCAGGGATGGCCCACGTGCAAATCCAGGTGAGAGCAGTTCACAGGCCTTCTCAGTGAGGATCTCCTGTCTGCACCAGGCACACGGAGGGCGGAGACTACAAACTAACAACTAACCTTTAACTAAGTAGACCTTCCTCTCCCTATCCCTATCTTCCGTGGGTTTGCCAGCAGCCCTGTCATTTCTCGGCTTGCAGAGAAATCACACAGTCAACACATCAATTTCTGACCCCGTTGTCACGTGGCACAGTCATCTCATGTTTCTCTGTCCTGCTCCGTACGTCTCAGGCTAGTCCATAAGACACCATGAATGCAATATCTTAATGTGAGAAGAATAAACAGCAACAATTAATTTGGAAATTTAATTTCAATTTTAAAGGCCTATATTCTTCACAGGTACTAGCAGCTCCTTAGGAGGGTCAAAAGTTATTGGCACTATCCTGCCCTTTCTGAGTGGATTAATGTCTCTCTCATTGCAGTGACCAGTAATAAGATAAGATGGCTCCAAGGCTAAGGCTGGATTATAAAGAAAGTGAGATCATCACTCTTTACCAATTGTTCAATGTTGCCAGTATCAGATATGATTAGAGATTCAGGATTTATAGCTAGATTTAGAGCTTTAAATAAACTTCAGGTTTTGGAATAGCTCTAAAGATCTGCAACTCTTTTGAGTTTCTAATGGTACAAGGTGTTCCCAACTTCTAAAATTTATGTCTCATTTTCTTTATCCATAAGATGGTCTTCAAGTGTTTTACTTCAGTTATAATGACAGAGTTCACATTAAGAAAAATAGAGAATATAACCTGTGAATTCACAATATCCCCTTCAGTTCCAAAACTATCACCCAGTTTGCATGTTTACTCCTTACTCTGAATGTTGTGGTCATCTCCAAACTGTGTTCCATGTGTTCCTTTTTTTCTTCCCCATACCTTTCACCCCCTGCATTGCTTGGTAGATTTTGTTTTCTAAAATAGAGGTGTCAATCCAGTTTCTTGCTTGAAAATTCTCAGTGGCTAGCTTTTCAAAGTGTTTAACACAAGTTCCCAAATCTTTGTTGTACCAGATATCTATACGGCATAACACTGCTGTTACAAACCTGTTGCTGTAAAGCAACACTCATTCTGTAACAGTTTCTATAAGTGAGAGGTCCTGGGACTGCTTGGGAGTATGGCCTCTGTCTCAGGACCTCATGAATCTGCAGTCAAGGCATAGCCCAGAGCTGCTCTCTCATCATCTGAGGCTGCACTGAGGAAAGATCCACCTTCAAGCTCACATGGCCATTGGCAGCAATGGGTTCCCTGAGACCAGCTGACCAGATGCTATTTGGAGGACCTTGATGGTTGTGACCAGGGTGCTGATTCATCTTTCTCCTATGTGTTTTTCCAATATGGCTACTTGTTTCTCCAAAGCCATCAAGGGAAAGCATCTCAGGCAGGAGAGACTGTACAACTTATGTAACATAATAACATACACCCTATCTCTCTGCCCTGTTTTGTCGGTAAGAAGCAAGTCTGAGCCCTTGTACACCCTCAAAAGAAGGAGAATACATAGGGTGTGAATATCCCAAGAAAATCTTAGAGGTTGTCTACCACACTCATCCAGTCCTGCCAAGACCATGCACGCTGGTCTCAAACATCCTTCTTCTTACTAACCCCAGTACTATGTATTTGAGTCACACTGAACCATGACCTTTTCTAGGAATTAGACCAGATCACACCTGTAGTTGCTCTTTTTCTGTGTCTGAATTATATTTCTGCACTTCATCTGGCAAAATCTTAGGAAAGACTTTACCCAAATTCCAATTCTTCTGGAAATTCTTCTGGTACCACCAAGCAGAATTATCAACTGCTTTCCTCTTTGTTCCTAAACTTCTCTTCCTCTCTCCCTGCTAAACCTCAATGCATATATTATAGCACAGTTTTTGGTGTCTGACATGAGATTTTAAGAGTAAGTAGTGGTCTGTTAGCCCTGAATCTCCTGCACATAGCAGAAGATCTGACTCTCTCTTTTTTTTTTTTTAAATAAAAGTACAAAAACATATTAACAAACAGATACCAATTAGCATAAAAAATAGTACAATCACAGCTAATCTATAGACAAGGTGACATGGTCTCAACAGTGGTTATTTCTTTATCCATTGATATCTTCGAAGTGCAAATATATGAACCCATATACAGACATGCAAAATAAGTCAGACAATCCTCTCAACAACAGAAAAAACACAAATACCAAAAATCCAAAGATAAAATACAAAACAGACAAACAACAACAGTAACAACAACAACAACAACAAAAAAAAACACCAATAGTTGCTGCTTTGAATATTGATATCTTCGAAGTGTGTGTTCAGGATAACACATACAGACATACAAGATTGATCAAATAACCCGTCATCGATTATTTCTTAGCATTAAGTGATATAATACAATAGTAGAACCATGTTAGCTCTCCTGCATATATGTATATTCATATATACATACATACATTTTTATCTCTTTCTTTTCTCCTTTCTCTCGTCCCATCTGTTCTTTGTTTTAGAACAGATTTCCTTCACGTCTCTTAGTTTATATTCCCACGCTCGGGTTCTTAAACCAGTGATACAATACATTGCCTGCACATGTATCGCTGATTTATTTCACTTATGAGTATGGACTCCAGTTTTGACCACTTGCCTACAAAGTCCCCAAAACTGTCTTTCTTTATAGCTGAATAATATTCCATTATATAAAAATGCCACAATTTTTTAATCCAGTCTTCTGTGGATGGGCACTTGGGTTGCT
>PVLD010026539.1:0-22056 GCA_004027595.1 Dinomys branickii | reverse complement strand
AAAAAAATAAGCACAGGGTTCTTGGGGGTCTCACTTTTGCTCTTGGGCACCTCTTTATCTATCATCTATCTATCTTTTTGAGACAGGGTCTTGCTATGCAGTTCAGGCTGGCCTTAAGCTCACTTTGTAGCCCAGGCTGGCCTCGAACTCTCAGTGATCCTCTTGCCTCAGGCCTCCCAAGTGGTGGGATTATAGGCATGCACCACCACACCCAGCTACCAGGGCACACCTCTAATTTTAAAGCACAAAAATTGATGTGAGAGATTTGGACCTAACAGTGGGAGAGTGAGAAGGATGAGCAGCAATCTTAACTGCTCAGTAAACAATCATTAAGTGTTAATTTGGGGACCAGGCGTGGTGGCACATGGCTGTAATTCCAGCACTTAGGAAGCTGTAAATTCTAGATCAGCCTGAGCTACATAGTGAGTTTAAGGTCAGCCTGAACTGCATAGTGAGACCCTGTCTCAAAAATCTAAAAAAAAAAAAGTTAACTTGGAAAAGTGCCCAAGAAGATGCCAGTTTGATGTGACTGAATGTAAATCACTGAAATATTCAGTTTCATATATTGTAGTTGGCTCTCCAAAACATTTCTGGGGATGGTGGCCTCAAGATCGTAAGTGAGGACCAGGAGGAGTGGCACATACTTGTAATCCCAGCATTTAGGAGGCTGAGGCAGGAGGATTGCCATGAATTTGAGGCCAGCCTGGGGCACATAGTGAGTTGAAGGCCAACCTGAACTACATAGTGAGACTATCTCCAAACATACACATACACACATGCACATGTGCACGCGCACTTGCAAAGATTATAAGTACATTCCAGTTTGCGTGAGTTCCCATTAAGCTCTCCTTAGAAATCTCTACCCTTCATGATGGTTCAGAAATACAGGAACATGGCTCACGAGCTGTGTGGGGTTGGAGGAAGTTAGTTAACTTCTGGATTTGTTTTCTCATCTGTTAAATAAAGACAGTAACTATTTCTACCAGGGTTATAAGGATTAGGTGAATTGTATATGTTAATCGCTTAAAATGGTACCCAACATTGCTAACCATGTTAGTTACTTTTATAATCATTATCAAAAAGATATGATAGCCAGGCAAGGTGAAACACACCTGTAATCCCAGCACTCTGGGAGACTTGGGTAAGATTTTGAGTTTGAGCAATTTATGGACTTAGTCTGTCTTTAAAAAAAAAAAGAGCTAGAGTGTAGCTCAGTGTGAAGGTTCAATCCCCAGTTTTAATTCCCTGTGTGTGTGTTGCGGGGGGGATGCTGGAGCTGGGCATGTTGGCACACACCTGTAATCCCAGCACTTGGGACACTGAGGCAGGAGGATCCTTGAGAGTTCAAGGCCAGCCTGGGCTAGTGATATCCTGTTTCACAAAGACAAAAAAAAGTGATTGGGGTTGGGGTACGGCTTAGTGCTAGGACATGTGCCTAGCATGCACAGGCTCTGGGGTTGGTCCCTAGTGTGGGGGTGAGAGGGAGAGCACAGCCATGAGACTCACATTTGGAAGATGGCTACTTGTTCTGATGTTCATTTTCCTCTTAAAATGTGATTTATTTTTTGGGTTCGGAGGAAGCTGAGATAAAACTCTCACTGTGTAGTCCAGGCTGGCCTTGAACTCATACTGATCCTCCTGCCCCGGCCACCTGAGTGCTAGGGTTACGGCTAGACTCACCATACCTGCTTTATTGAAATTAATTTCTAAGACCATGGGAATTAATTGATTGTTTTTTTTTTTAATTGATTGTTTTTAATGCTGAGAATTAGTTCTCTGCCTCTTTATTTGGAGGTATTTGTTCTAAAAAGCATGGCTAAGACTGGTTGATTCTGTTCTCTCATTCATTAATCAGCAAATGTTTATTTATATATTATGTATTTATTTTATTTTTTTGGTACCAAGAATCAAACTCAGGACCTAGTGCTTGCCAGGGAGGCACTTGTGCCACTGAGCTATATCCTTGGCCCTAGATGCTTCTTTATTGAGTGTGTATTATATTTCAGGCACTGGGGATACAATACATGGATAAGCGAGAGACCTGTTTTTGTGGGGCTTAGGAAAGGATGAGTATTAATCAAATGATCACACTAATAAATGCATAATTGCAAACTTTAAGATAGTCTGTAGTGAAAGGGTCAGAGGTCATTGCAGTGCAGGGTGATACAGCAATTTAAGATCTTACCTCAAAAACTAAAAGGGCTTGGGATGTAGCTCAGTGCAAAGGCAGTGGGTTAAATCCCCAGTGGGAAAAGCAAAGCCACAAATTCTAGAATGAGTCATTTTTCATTACTTCTGTTTTATATAGTTGTTCTTCCTTTGGGTGAAGAAGAGAGAAAGCAAGATAATAGTCCTTATATTTTAGTCATTAATAGAACTTTTTTTTAAATTATAAAAGAAGCCAGGTATGGTGGTACACTCCTGTAATCCCAGCACAGGAGGCTGAGACAGGCAGATCATTGCAAGTCCAAGGCCAGCCTGGGCTGTGAAGTGAGCTCAAGGTCAACCTGAACTGCATATTGAAAACCTGTCTCAAAAAGACAAAGAAAAAAAAGTAATATAAGCACATACTAAGAACATGGGGAGCCTGACACGATGGTACACAGCTGTAATCCCAGAACTTGAGAGGCTGAGGCAGAAGGATTGCTGTAAGTTCAAGGCTAGTCTGGGCTACATAGTGAGTTTAGGGATGGGGCCAGACTGAACTACAAAGCAGGAGCCTGTCTCAAAAGAAAAAAATTTTTGGAAAATAGAAAAAAATAAAAATTCCAAAACGCTTTTGTCTTCTAAACTTATTTCTGCATATTTTTCTCCCTGATATACCATTCACAATCAGTATAGAAAATATGTAAATTGCTGGGTGTAGGAGTACATGGCAGGCAGGTCTTAATCCCAGCACTCAGAATGAGGCAGGAGAATCTCTGCAAATTTGAGGCCAGCCTGGGCTACAAAGTGAGTTCAAGACCAGCCTGAACTGCATAGTGAAACTCTGTCTCAAAAGAACAAAAAGAAAAAACAGAGAGAGAGAGAGAAAAGAAAGAAGGAGGTATAGAAAGAAAAAAAGAAAGAAAAAGAATATGTAAAATAAACCTGGCATGGTGGCCTAAGACTATAATCCCAGCTACTCAGGACGCTGAGGCAGGAGGATCTGAAGTTTGAGACCAGCTGGGCTACACAGCAAAACCTTGTCTCAAAATAAACAAAAAGCCAGGTATGGTGGCTCACCTCTGTGATTCCAGCATTCTAGAGACTGAGGCAGGAGCTGGGCATGATGGCACACTCCTGTAATCCTAGCACTCGGGAGGCTAAGGCAAGAGGATCGTTGCGAGTTCGAGACCAGCCTGGGCTACAAAGTGAGCTCAAGGCCAGCCTGAACTGCACAACAAGACCCTGTCTCAATAAAAAAAAAAAAAAAAAGATACTGAGGCAGGAAGATTGCCATGAGTTTGAGGCCAGCCTGGGCTACCTAGAGAATTCAAGGCCAGCCTAAACTACATAGTGAGACCCTACATCAAAAAATTAAAAAAAATTTAAAAACTCAAGAAAATACATAAAGTATACACTCATAGAAATGGAAAAAGTATAGGGGCTGGAGATATAGCTCAGTGGCACAGCATCTGCCTGGCAAGTACAAGGTCCTGAGTTCAATTCCCGGTACCAAAAAAAAAAAAAGATTCCACTTCAGTGGACTGGAAATGGAAAAAGTCAGCTGGGTGTGGTGGCACACACCTGTAATCCCAGCACTCGGGAGGCTGAGGCAGGAGGATCTTTGCAAGTCCAAGAGCAAAGTGTTCTACAAAGTGAGCTCAAGGCCAGCCTGAACTGCATAGTAAGACCCTGTCTCAAAAAGATGAAAAAAAAAAAGAAAAAGAAAAAGAAATGGAAACAGTCCACTTAAGAGGCAAGCACTGCTGATTCTTTGGGAGGTGAGGGGTCTTTTTGAGACAGGATTTCACTATGCAGTTCAGGTTGGTCTTTGAACACTTTGTAGCCCAGGCTGGCCTCCAACTCCCAGCAATCCTTCTGCCTCAGCCTCCTGAGTGCTGGGATTACAGATATTCACTACCACACCCAGTCACACTACTGACTTTGACATATTTTCAATATGTCTTTTTATCTTATGGCTGCAGTTATGCATGTATCTTACTTTTTTTTCAGTACATATACTGTATATCCTAGGCTAAAGTTTTTCTTGGGTACTGCTGACAATTGCTTTAAATTCTGCTTGGTCTTCAGGAACACCTAGAGGCCATCTTTTTTCTCTTTTTTAGAGGCCATCTTAAGGTTCAACAAGATGTGCTACAGAACACTTTGGGTGAAAGCCTGGGAACTCTTAAACTCCCTGGTGTTCAGTCCCAGTGAGCTCGGAATTTACCTCGAATGTTACATTAAATTTCAATCCATTTGAAAAGCTCTGATGTGGTCATAAAGAGCTCTGATTTTCTTTTCCACCTTGTCTTTCTCCTTCTCTTTATATATTTTTTTGTAGCACGGGGGATTGAGTCCAGGGCTTCACTCATGTTAGACAAGTGGCCTACTACTGAGCTATATCTCCAGTTCATACTTTTATTTTATTTTTAAATTTTTTGTCTTTTTGACTGCTATGTAGTTCAGGCTGGCCTTGAGCTCACTTTGTAGCCCAGGCTGGACTCGAATTTGCAATGATTATCCTGCCACAGCCTCCCGAGTGCTGGGATTACAGCTGAGCACCACCACACCTGGCTCTTAACCCCAATCTCTTTGAAAGTAATACCCCAGATGAATCCAAATCAGGAGGTCTTGCGGCCCCTGTTTGGAAAACACGTGCCCCATCCTTTGCATATCTGAGTGCAAACTTCCTCTGAGACAATCAATCTGACATCGCCGTACCTAGTTAATGTGAATCAGTCTTTATTTTGCACTGGTGTGGTGCATTAACAAATTTAACATACAAGATAGCATTACATATTGTAGGTTAGCGTTACAGCATTATGCAGTTTCACACAATTCATGTTAGCTTTTTCGTGTTTTTGTTTTTTTTTTTAATTTGACATGTTTATCTTTGAGTTTCATTTTTACAAGAGAAGACACAAGGTAAAGAAAGACGACCACTTCGGAGAGGGATCATGGCGAGGGCAATGTCACTGTCATGGCCATCGTGAGAGCCTTCTCCTCTCCTTCGCAAGCCACCCCCATCCCACAGAGCAGCTCTCTGTGGTTTCCTACCTAGCGCACTGTCGGGAAACAGTGCATCTTGGCTGTGCTCCACTGGGACTGAGGAAGGAACAGCTCATCAAGGGACTTCTGTTATTAAGAAAAACTCTTGTCTTCCCAAAGGGAGCAAGATGTCCACAGAGAAGGATTAGCTTTTGGAAACCTGGACGTGACCACTGCCTAACCTATTCCTGACTACGAGTGCTTTGTGCAAACGCTAGGACACGCTAGGACGTGACTCTCTTGTCGGTCAACTGACTCTTGGGAAGAGGTGCTCTGCCTCGACCCTTATCAGTTCTCTCTGCAAAGAACAAATATGAAAGCCAAAGTCAGCTAAGAAACTTTGGGACAGCATACTCCAGGGCAGGATGGATCGGGCCTGAGGCCGAGGGAGGAATCCTATGCTGGCCACCTCCGTGCCTTTTCCTGGTAAAGGCAGGAGGCAGCTCCCAGCCTACAGAGCGGCCGATTCCTTCCATCTGCTCATCATGCACTGCTCCACAGACCCAAAGGATGTAAGGAGTAAAGCTACCAGGAGACGGGAATCAGGGGTGGGCAAGGCTGTCTCCCCAGGCTTATGGCAGGAGGAGCTACAGAGGCACACACTGCAGGGAAAGACCAGACTATCTCCACCTATCGCTCTGCATTGTTTCTGGGAAGGAAACAAAAGCACGTTGCTCAGCGGTTTCTGATCTTTAGACATTAAGGCGATGAAGAGGAACCATGTACATTTTTTTCCTAACGGGGCTTTAGAATGTTCCTGCCAGATTTACATTTGAACTATCTCAAAATGCATTTTTAGAAAACAAAAATTATTTTCTTCTACGTATGATACAATATTTACATTCCACGAGTTAGAGGACAGAGATTAGTGGCATGGCCCCAACTGGTGAGGAGATAGAATTGGATCTGAGGGGGGATGGGTGGACAGGGACAAGGTCAGAGAAGGGGCTTTGTGCCTGCACAGAACTGCTCTGCGTTGTCAAGAATCTGGGTTAAAACAAAACCAAAGCAAAGGATGGGGGTGGGGGCAGATCGGATTTAAATCCACAAAAGCTCAGGGGACACCAAAGGCACCACCCTCTCCACGGTGACTCAGTGTTTCTCCTCCCTCCTCAGGAGCAAGGTGGAAAGCGATGATCGTGTGTGGAAGTGGACACTACGCTCTCATCTTTCAGGCCCTGGATCAAGCTGCTGCTTATTTTACCAAGTTCCTCTTCAGGCTGTCAAAACTATGCACTGCTCACCCAAGCTCACCCACTGTCCCTGAAGTCCCTGCCACACAGAGTCTCCGCACGGGGACGTGGCTGCGCTGGGAAGAGAGAGACCTGGATTCTCACTGAGGTCTGGGGCTGACGTGCTCAACCCGTCCTGCCCAGCAGCAGCAGGAGGACTACACTCCGGAGTCCCGTCCTTTCCATATGGTGAGACTAACATCCCAAGAACTCTGCACTTTATTTTGAGGGAAAGGAAACTTTATAATCCAGTTACTGACATGGTTATTTGTTTAAAGATCTGTATTACTGAAACTTCAAGGAGAAAGAATAACCTAACATCTGAGGGCCTTTTCCCTTCTGAAACGAAACTAACCTCAGTAGAACATCTAAGTCACTTGAGAAGACTCCCCACAGTCCGCATTTCTGGGGAACCAAAGGCGAATGTAACCCTTCAAAGCTCCGAGGACTTCCAACAGATTAACCTGGAAATAGGTGTCACTACAGGGGGGAGCTGCGTAGGGGGGTGGCAGTCACTTCCTCACTCCTCTCCCTGTCCTTGTACCTGCAAATAATCTTTGGGGTCAGCTGCTCGTGTCCATTGGTTCTATCCTGCAGCTGAATGTGAAGTCTCTAAAGTTCTTTTAAGAAAAGCCAGGTAGTTTTGTAGCGCCATGTTCTACCTGACAAATCCGATACCTTCTGCGTGCTTCACTGGGGGGAGGGCTATGAGGTAAGCACAACTCCCCACTGCCCCTTCACAACAGCAGGGCTAGTGGCAAAAATACCCCACTCTGGTCATATTTTCTCCTGTAAGCCCCGCCACATCACTTTACCTTTGTTTCTTGGCTTACATAGACCCCTGGGCCTTGAAGTCAATCAAAGCGCAGAGATACGCGAGGTGGGAGAAAAGATGAGAATGATGAAAACATGAGATTTTACAAGGGGAAAGTTTTCTTTTGCAGAGGTGGAGAGTGAGAGTAACTCTCCAGAGAAGCCCAATGAAAAGATACCAATTTCAGGTAATCAGCAAATACAACTCGGCACAAAACACAATTTTCATGAATTAAGATCTGCAACTTGATACTGGCAGATAGGCTAATTTCTTCAGTTTGTATTACACATGCAAGTATACGGTTACATTGTTATATATAGACTTGTGGGGTCTTCCCCTCTCTTTCCCTCCCCCATTTAAAAAATGAAAGAATTTCTAGTGCCTTGCAAAGGAGAAAAAAAAAATCACCACTAAGAACTGATCTGCAGCTGTGGTCATGTGGGGTGTTCTCTGTGGGTTTCATTTTGTAAGAAATTTTCTTCTACAACTAAAATAAGGTTTTTGAGTCCGCTTCTCTGTCATCTCTCCCTGCCACAACCCTCCCCAGCCTGGCTCCAGGGTTAGAGGCGAGAAGAACGGGATTAGTACTCGCTCAGACTGTGCCACTTGGATACAGGCTTGCGGGGACTCTCACAGACCTCTCTCCAGTGTTCGGCGCCGCTGGTTGTGACGCTGTGAGCTCCCAGGATCAGCCTCCCCACCACCTCATTCTTGGTGGTGCGATCGAAGTCGATGACGAGGAACTCAATGCTGATATCAGGCAGGAGGTCGGTGGGGATGTCGTAGATGAAAGACTCGTTGAAGACGGGATTCAAAGTGCACTTCTTGACATGGGTCTTCTTCTTGGCGATGCGCTTTCTGCCGTAGTAGACGTTCACCTTGACATAAGGATCTGGGGCCCCCAAGGAGATAACAAGAAGAGACACAGGCCTATGACACAGTCCTCTCCTCTATAATGGTGACTTTATGCTAGGGAGGAGGGGACTCTGCTGCCAGTATCCTTGGTGCCATCCCTTGTGATCTTCAGTCTGTCTGGCTGGATAGGGAGCCCAAGAAACTAAGGAGGAAGAGAACTTAGCAATCCCAATATCAGGGCTGAAGCAATTGCATGACACTACGTGGTGTCCTCTAGCAGCATCTGGGGGTGCCTGTATGTACGGTCTTTCTGGGGACTCTCACCCGGGGCAAGTGCCTGGCACCTCACACGCCTGTCACACAGGACACCTGGCCCCGTGGGAGCACCGCAATTTCTCCCTGAAGCACCTCCCCAGCTAGGGAAGTCTCTTGGCTCCTGTCTCTGTGTAGATGTCAGGAAGAAAGTCTACGCAGGAGGAAAAAGGGATAGACAGTGAAACAGGCTGGGGTTTTGAAACTTGGGGATGTGTCTGGCTCAAGGGCAGGGAGGACAGGTTCGAGTAAATAGCTGCTACCTGAAAGACCGGTGATGTCCATCTTCGGCAAGTGTCTGGCTTTGAGGACCACCACTGTCATTCTCTGTGCCACGGGCTGATAGGACAGAGACACCTGGAGCTCCCCTCTGCTGATGCACTTCTGCAAGGGAGAGAGGGTGTGTGAGGTGAAGGCAGTCTGGAGGTGGGGAGCCCTGGGGGGGTCCACAGGAGAGGGGAAGGAAGCGCCACCATACCCTGATAGTAGGTAAAATGGTCAGCAGAGAGGCAGCTTAGCCTACAGTTCTGAGCAGGGACTGTGAAGCCTTGACTCAAATCCTGACTGCTCTTGATCGTTAATGACCTTGGGCAAGTTACTCAACATCTCAGTGCTGTACTTCCAATTTCTCATCTGTAAAAAGGAGATCAAAAATTGTATCTACTTCATAGGCCTCTTAGGAAGATTAAATAGGCTCAAATTTGTGAACCACCAACAGTGCCCAGTACATAATATTGTCTTGTTTGGTTTGTGTGCGTGTGTGTGTGTGTGTGTGTGTGTGTGTGTGTGTGTGTGTGCGCACGCATGTATGTGTGTTACTGGGGCTTGACCCAGGCCTTCATACTGAGCTACATCCAGGCTGGGTGATCCTCCTGCCTCAGCCTCACTAGTGCTGGGATTATAGGCATGTACCACCATGCCTTTAACCCTTGAAGAACATTTTTAACAACATTTGAATGTTTACTGCATGCCAGCTTCTGACAGGACTCAGTTCTCACTCTCCAGGAACTTATGATGCAGTAGAAAAGACAGAGCTATAAATAAACATATACTAGAGAGCATTTAGCAGCCTGCACAGGTCCTCTGGGTGCCCAGTGGTGATGGAGGCAGGCTTTGCTGGGAAGTGAAGGGAAGCCTTTGCCAGCTGCTGTCTGGGCTGAGGTAATGGAGGGAAAGAGACCATGAGGTCCTGAGCAGAGAGATCCTATCAAGCGGAGTGACAGGAACAGCTGGTACAGAGAAGATGGTGGAGGCAAGTGTGCATGACAGGAGGGCCGGTCAGGGACCCGGGGTGGCGGAGGTGCAGGACAACTGCAGCGAGACGGCAGAGGCTGCAGCACCCAGGCAAGGTTGCTCTGTAAGCATCACAGTGGAAAAGTCGTCATTTTATGAAAATGATGATCATTTTAGATAAAACTGGAGAATGATCAAAAGGCAAGATGGACTAATGTGAAGAGGCAGCTGCAAGCCAGGTTGGCGGCCCACACCTGTAATCTCCCCACTGTGGGATGCTGAGACAGGATGATCGCAAGTTCAAACCCAGCCTGGGGATGCAGGTTGGTGTGAAAGCCCTAAATTCAATCCCTAGTACCCCACCACCACCACAGAGGCAGCTGTAGGAGGCCAAGGAAGCGATGCCGGGGATGCACCCAGGGCTCTTGTAGAGGGGTGGGCACAAGGGCACAGGGTGAGGGGTGCAGCAGGAGGAAGTGGCAGGATTTTGTACTACTGCATAGCTATTTGGATGGGAACTGGAAGGGACATAGAAGAAAGAGAGGGCAATTTCTTGTGTTTTCAGCTTAGAGAATGGAGATAAGGCTGGGTTCAGAGACAAAGAGAAGTGAAGCTTGAGGAATTTAGGGCACAATAAATTACATTTGGGACAGTATCATCCCTTCATGATCAAACTTTATTGTCTGTGTTTTCAAAGTCCCAAGGAGATGTCTCCAATGCAGTAATTCTTCTCACACTGAGCACAGGGTAGACGGTACCTGTCCCCAGCCTTCTACACAGCACATCCCCACATGAACAACTGACGCACTTCAGCGCCAGGCCCTCTGCTAGAGTTCAGAACTAAAAAGGTGCCCCATGGGGAGCCCTCCCTCAAGGAGCTCCCAGACTAGCGTATGATTTGCACAAGCAGGGCTGGGGCAGGAAAGAGCCACCCCGTTAAGTAGGTTGGGTGGCCTGGCACCGAGACACAGGGCTAGCCCTTGTGCTTTGAGTATGAGCTGTAAGTCACCTCAAGAAATGAAACTGTGATAGTATTTCAAATGGTTTTAAAAATTTGTTGACTCTATATTTCATATCAGGAGCATAAGTGAAGGCCTTTCACAGGGTACAGAACATGAGTAAAGCTTAAACTTGCGTTTTAGCTTTTCTTGTGGTGCTGGGGCTTAACCCCAGGCCCTTATCCATGATAGGCAGGCATTCCACCGCCTATCAGGAGGACTGTACACTCCAGTCTCACCCAGGCAACTTAGACTTTGTTTCAAAATAAAAAACACAAAGGGCTGAGGGTTTAACTCAGTGTGAAGGCCCTGGGTTCACTCCGCAGTATGGAGAAAATGCTTTTTTCTCTGCTAGATCGTAGCCCCGCATTTTGTCCTTACCCTTAGCCATTGTGAGCTCCCAACTGTATCCGTGGGAATTACCCTCTGCCAGTTCAACATTGCAGGCTGGTTGCCCCTGCCAACCAGTATACTTCTGGGCTGCTTCCTTTTGCCATTACTCAGGATGTGATCAGAGAACATAAACTCGCTCTTACTACAACCAAATGGACGGTAATCCCTTGTGTAAAAGAAAATCCAATGCCTTCCCAAGCATTCTAACTGAGCCACCCAATACAGCAGCTACTGGCTATTTATTTATTTAAATGTTCAATTTAAATTCATTAAAATTACATGAAATTAAAACTGTAGTTCCTCAGTCACACTAGCTAGCCGCATTTCAATTGCTCAGGAGTCACATGTGGCTAATGTCTACCACATGGACAGTGAAAAAATGGAACATTTTTATCACTGTTGGATAGCACTAATCTAATTTGCATGCATGATGAAAAAATTTTTTTTCCTCCTTTTTGTGGTTCCAGGAATTGAACTCAGGACCTTGTGCTTGTCAGGCAGGCACTTATACCATTGAGCTATATCCCTGGGCCTTGCATGATGAAATGTTAATAGGTTTGATGTCTATCTCTGGAGTCATCTTTGAGTATAGTAAATACTAAATATGCAGTCTTTGCATATAATTCTGCTTGGGGATATAGCTCAGTGGAATAAACGCCTGCCTCGCAAGCGCAAGGTCCTGAGTTCAATCCTTGGTACTGAATATAATTCTAACTTTATATATGGAAGGGTAGGTTGGGAGTACAAGGAAATTTAAATCTAAAAGAGAGATTTATGTGTGAGGGTACTGGGGATTGAACCCAGGGCCTCATGCATTCAGTTTATATATCAATATGACATTGATTGTGAGTTTATAATTAGGGCTTTGTGTCCTAATGCCTGTAATCTCAGCTACTCAGGAGGTTGAGACAGGAAGAACACAAGTTTGAGATCAGCCTTGGCAATTTAGGGAGATCCTGGCTTAAAATAAAATTTTAAAAAGTGGTAAAAGTGCTGGTCTAGTATGGGCAAAGTCCTAGGTACAGTCCCTAGTACTGCCCCCACCAAGCACAACTCATATTTCTTAACTAGTTTAAAACAGTTTTCAAAATCATCCACTATAGTTAATCTTCCTAACCCAGATCTCCACCCCCTTCTCTAGTTCTCTGGGAGAGCTGACAACTCCTACTTACCCTTGGAATTGTTCCCTCACCTAAAATCACTCCACAAGCAACTGTTGCCCTTCTGAGCCCCTCCTTTACCTTTGGCCATCTTAGGTGGGAAGAATGCCCATGGTGCTCAGCTGTAGCCACGACATCCCCTGAGTGCCACCCATTCAGCCTCTTCTCTTCCCACCCAATTCCCATTCCAAGTGGCACTGTCCATGGTTCCTTTGAGGGCTAGGAGTGGGGCTTTTTCCCAGCCTTGGGCCTAGAGAGGAAAGACCCTGTTGGGGGTGGGCAAGCAAAAAGACGAGAGCGAGAAAGGGCGTCTCACAGAGCAGGGGCCCAGAGGATAAGCAGCTTCTACAGAATGCAACTGGAGGAAGGATGGGCAAGGATGTCTGATCCCTAGCGTTAGTGTCTGAGTGGTTTTGAAGTCACAGGAGTCTATACTAGGTGGACCCCATACCCTCAATAAACCTTTCGTGGGGCCAGAAGTCTGAGGGCTATCCCCACCCTAAATTAAAAGTTGGAGAAAGTGAAAGAAACAAAACCTTAATCTTCAGCCACATCCCTTTCTCCTCCCCCTAAAACACCGATGTAACAACTGTTTTATGCTCCTAAAAAATGGGTATTCCTTTTTCTTTCTCTCTTTCAGTCCCGCTGGCTAGACTGGATGACCTCTAAGGTCCTTTTAAATCTGAGATTTTAAAACTCCTCTCATTCCCATGACCAATGTCCCACATCATCAACATGACCTAAAAAATTAGGAGCAGTCTAAAAACACTATTACCCACTTTGTCAATCACCTCAACCCACCCCCCGTTCCCTCTGTACCACCTCCCTTCTCTCTGTGGGAATTTATTACAGGAGTATAAATTCACTTAATCATCTGAGTAAAATATTAGAAAACAAAGGTATCTCTTAAAAGAAATTAGTTCTATCAGATGTGGTGGCCCACGCCTGTGATCCCAGCATTCGGGAGGCTGAGGCAGGAGAATGAAGAGTTTGAGGACATCCTGGGCTACATAACAAGACTCTACCTCAAAAAAAAAGTTCCAGTGTGCAGCTCTGAGACAGACACTGGGCATTGTAGTTGATACCATTGATACTTCTCTCATGAACAATAAAAGGTTTTTTTTTTTTTTTTTTTTAAGATGGAAAGGGTGGGAGAGATATATTTCATTATATTGCCTACTCTGGCCTTGAACTCCCAGGCTCAGGCAATTCTCCTGCCTCAGTCTCCCCAGGTACCTGGAACCACAGGCAGGGACAAGTAACCTGGCTCAGGGATTTTTATGCCTCCCCTGTCTTTCTACACATTGAGAAGAGATGAAAGTGTGCTCCCAAAGTGGCCCCACCATCTTTCATGACCCACTCTAGAGGGAACCTAAGGCCCAGAGAGGCTGACTGTTTATTTGCCCAAAGTTAGGCAGTAGAATGGACAGAGTCAGAGATGAGTAATCTTGGGGTGGGGGATGTAGCTCAGCAGGCACAGTGCCTGCCTGGCAAGGGCAAGGTTGCAAGTTTGATTCCTGATACCAAAAAAAAAAAAAAAGAAAGAAAGAAATGAGGAGTCTAGATCCGGGTTGTAGGGGCACACACCTGTAGTCCCAGCACTCAGGAGGCTGAGGGGAAAGATTGCCATGAGTTCAAGGCCAGCCTGGGTAACAACAACAGCAAAAAAGAATACTCTTGTGCTTTTATAAATGGCCCACACTGTAGTAATAGTGGGATAAGAGATGAATTTTCTGGTATTAGAAGTGTAGTTAGGGGTGGGGACTGTATAGAAATGTCTAGATCCAGGTTGCCGGTCTCCCCCTGGATCTTGCAGGAAGATCATTGGACCCATGCTAAGGGGATGCCTTACATGAACAAGGCAGTGTGAGACAGTCCAGAGAGGCTTTAGCTGGTGGCCTCTGAAGCGAGATCAGAAAGGGCAGATTCTTTGCCGCAATATGGAGGATTTGGAATAGACATTTGGGGGCTGAAGTGCAAGGGGCTGGGGTGCATTACTAGGAATACCAGGCTTGGCTCACAAGGGACAGTCCTGCTCGCCAGTGTGGGAAGGGAAATGGACTTAGGAAGCCTGGGAGGCTGGAAGGCTCTGCAGTCTGTCTGGGGCCTCTCTGAGGGTTTAGACTGCTTAGTATCCTAGCCGGGCTTATTACTTCTGAAAGGAGTTAACAAACTGGAAAGAAACTTGATTCTTGCCAAGAGCCCCTGGCAGTTTAGCAAACTGTCTGTGCTCTGTCCAGGGCCCTGTATTTGAGGCTGTTTTATTTCCAGCCCAAATCATTCCCTTTTCTTGGCAGTCTCTACCCAGCTGCAACCTGGCACAGAGCCACCCTCCACACCTAGGCAAGGGCTGCAAGGGCTGCAAGGGCATGAGCTGTCTGCAGGAGTATAGCTGGTCTGCGGCTTTATCAGACTGGGGCAGTAGAGGAGAGAGTGTTGGAAAAGATCCTTCGAGACAGGCAGAGGCAGGGAGTGGAACACTGGAGCCACTGTCAAGGAATGAGGGACGGGACGGCAGCACCTGAGGAAAAGAGCTGGGTGGAGAGAAGGCAGAGGGGGGTGAGGTAAGACGCTTCTTTAGTCACTACCCACCCTCTGCCTCCAAGCTCAGAGGATACCTCCTTGCATCCTGGCACTGACCCAGCACCTGTCTGTGCTCTGACTGTGAGTCCCTAATATTCTCCAAGATTCCTGGACTACCCGGCCTCTATGATAGCTTAGCAAGTGGCAGTAGCAGTTTTGGAGCATGACTGGGCTGGCTGCAGTGGGACAGTGCCTACTACACAGCAAAGAGGCAAGAACACATGCCCAGAGGGTGTGCGCCCTGCCACTCCACTCCTCAGCGCCCTTCCTTGGTGGGTAAACTTTCTGCAGTATGCACTGAATGCTCCGCCTCTGCTAGTCTAGGATCCTCTTTAGTTCAGTTCTGAGTCTCCTGTCTCCCTTCTGAGTCTAAAAAGGCAACAAGAGAGAAAAATAGGGCCAGGTATGGCAGTGCAGGCCTATGATCCCAGCACTCTGAGAGGCTGAGGTAGGAGGATCAAAAGTTTGAGCCCAGCCTGGGCAGTTCAGGGACTTAGTGAGACCTGTCTCAAAATTAAAAAAAAAAAAAAAAAAAGTGGCACATGCCTGTAGTCCCAGCACTCAGGAGGCTGAGGCAGGGGGATCACTGTGAGTTAGAGACCAGCCTGAACTGCATAGTGAGACTTGTCTCACAAAAAGAAAAAAGAATGGCAGCCACACATATAGCTCAGCGGCACAGTGCCTGCCTGGCAAGTGCAAGGTCCTGAGTTTGATTCCCACTACAAAAAGAAAAGTAACGGTCACAATTTATTAAATACTATGTGCTAAGGATGATGCAAATTCACCCATTCTGCTTTATTCCTATCAGACACTGAGACTGAGAGAAGTTGAATAGCTTTCCCAGGGTCATTTAGCCAGTGGAATCTGGATTGACTTCAAAGGTCTTGCTATCAACTGCTTAAATTATATCCTAAAAAAGGAATAAAATTCTAAGTTCAAACTTTCAAGAACTTTTATAGCACCTACCATACCCGCTATATGATAATTGCCAAAAATTTTTGTTTTTTTCTTTCCATAAAGTGAAAGCTCTTCAAGGACAGAAATGTGCCAGGTTTATTTTCCTGCTTGAGCCTCAGCCTCATGACCCTGTGGGGAAGGCCATGTTACCAGGGGAGGACTTAGAGGCTTAGAGGGGCGGAGAAACCCACCCCCGTCACGCAGCCAGGGAATGGTAGGCTGAAACTGAACGAGGCAGGCCAGTTCCAGACCCAAGTGCTTAACCACAGCACTACTCTGTCTCCCCAAGGGAGAAGAAATGAATGAACTACACTGCTTGTCCTTCTCAAATGTATGCAAGAGCTGATGCTGGCCTGGAGCGGAGAGAGCGAGAAGAGGCAGAGCGCAGCCCTCTCACCCATCTTCTAGTGCAAACGGGGGAGAGGAAGGGTGGAGAGGGGCGAGATGTCTGTGGCACAGGTTTGGACGTTGAGAGGTGAAGCAAGTCGCTAAACTGTGCTTATAAAATGTTTATCAGAAGACATACGGGTGATACTCTTTACACCCTTACATTTGGGTTGGGAAAAGGAGGCTGAGGACAAAATTAATGAGCTATTTGTTTTAGTTTCTCAGCAGTGAGAAATCAGTTCATTGGAGGAAGATCACACATCATTTTGGAGAATAACTTAGCCCCCATCTCGTTCATAAAGGGTCTCCCATTAGTGGGGCGGGCTGTCCCAGGCAAACTGGACACGGCATCAGGAGGCCAGCCACTAAGTCGAACTTTCAAGGTGGTCCCCCCCTTCTCTCTTCTGGAAGTTTCTTTCTTTTTTTTTTGGTCTTTTTGAGACAGGGTCTCACTATGCAGTTCAAGGTTGGTCTTGAACTCACTTTGTAGCCCAGTCTGGCCTCGAACTCACAGTGATCCTCCTGCCTCAGCCTCCCAAGTTTTGGGATTACAAGCATGTGCCACCACACCCAGCTCTTCTGGAAGCTTTTTATAAGAACCAATCTGCCAGGTTCTCTGTCTTACTTTCACCTCTGTCTATCCTTGGTAGCCAAGGACCTCATCACAGCCCCTCATTGCCACTCATCCTTCCTCCGGCCTGGTTTCCTTGAGATTTTATCTTCCCCAACCCACTGTCCCTCCCCAACACACTCTTCCTTCTCACCTGGATGTTTCTCTTGATGATGTCCCTGGTCAGTTGGACCTTGCCTGTGCTGGGGTCCACCCCGGCCAATGGCACCATGACTTCCCCGATGACGTCATCTCGAGAGAAGCGATCGAAGCTGAGGACAAGGAAGTGTAGCACCAGGTCCTGCAGCTGGCTGTACGGGATGCCATAGAAGGTGAAGGTCTCATCAAACACAGGGTCTAGGGTCTTCCGCAGCACTCTGGTCTTCACCCGATGCCGCTTGTCAGGTAGGATGGTCATTTTGATGTAGGGGTCAGAGCCCTGCGTCTGGTCATCCATCACTGGCAGCCCATGGGCCTCCTGGATTGTCACCACCAGAGCCTTTTTGGGGAAATTATAGTCCACTGAGAAGGTGAGGGATCCCAGCATGACATCTTCCTCTGGGGATGATGGAGAGGAGGTTTTGCTTTCCCCTGGGGTCAGGCTCGTAATGGGGCTCCTCAGTTCTTCCCCATAGTCCATTTTGATGGGTAACTGGTCTATACAAGATCCGGAGCTGGGCCCCCTGGGGCCCTTGTCTCGGCTTAGCAGGCCAGCCTCTGCTGCGTCCACCAACAGGTTCCCACGTCCACCTTCCCTCCCAGAGCCATCTTTGTCTCTCCGCACTTTGATGATTTTCTTCTTGTTGCTGAGGGTCTCTGGGTATATGCTGATGCCTTTCAGCATGTGAATAAACTTGTATGGCGGGGTCTTGTGCTTCTTTTCTGCCTGCTGGTGGCAGCACGTCCAGACAAAGACAGTCACCGAAATACATACCACCAGCACAGAGGCCCCGATGAGGCCGGCCACCACTGGGGACACATCTGAAGGCAGAGACCAGAGACGTATCAAGGCAGTGGCTTCAACCCCTGTCCAGAGCTTCCCTGCTCAGTGCCTGTGCTGGAGCCAGGTGATGTGCAACCTGACCTCCAGAGCAGAGCGCTTTCCTCTGGGTTCTGGAGTCTCTTCCCTCTTAGGGACTGATGCTCTTAGCATGCCCCCAATCCAACCTACACCTTCCCCCGCCTGCCAGACCCAGACGACGCATTTGGCTTCTCCACCAGCCCTTCTCTGATTGTCCCCGGTTCCTTAGTCTTTCTTGACCTTCTCTCCGTGCTTCTAGACTTAGTTGCTACATATTGATTTGTGCTTCCCATAAAGCTGCTCTGTAATGTTCTAAGGTCACCTTTCTCCATGGGAACCTGCTTACTCTGTGGGCATCGGCTATGTCTGGTTTCCACAACATCCAGTACCAAGTGTGCAAATAGTGGGCCTGTGTTGACTGACTTAGTATTGGGTGAAAGGATGTGGAATTGCATGTAGATGGTCTTGGTAGGGTGACCAAGGGTGATAACAGTAGATGGGTGATTAGAAGAAAAACTCTAGGTCTGCATACTTTTAAATATGTTCCAAAGTTTTAGTTTCCAGCCAGGTGTGGTGGCGCATGCCTGTAATCCTAGCACTTGGGAGGCTGAGGCAGGAGGATCGTTGCCAGTTCGAGACCAGCCTGAGCTACAAAGTGAGCTCAAGGCTGGCCTGAACTACAAAGCAAGACCCTGTCTCAAAAAGACAAACAAACAAATGAACAAAAAACCCAAAAAACTCCCAAAGTTTTAGTTTCCAATTATTTAAAATGTAAGTACTTTTAATAGGAAAAAACAGGACTGTGAAAAATGCCAGCACTTTGCTCAAACGTCACCTTCCTCCAGTAGGTCTGTCTAGCTACTCACCTACTTGCCTACCTAGCTATCTATCCTAGTGCTAAGGATCAAACCCAATACCTTGTACTGTCACTGAGCTATACCCAGTACTTGAAAGCGCAACCTTCTCCACCCACTCTTCTGAGCTCTGTTTAATTTTTCCTTTTTTTGTTTTTCTTTTTTCTTTTTTCTTTATTTTTTTTTTGGCGGTACTGGGGATCAAACTCAGGACCCTGTGCTTGCTAGGCAGGCGCTTATTCCACTGAGCTATATCCCCAGCCCCTGTTTAATTTTTCTTAATATGCTTTGTCATTATTTTTCATGCACCAGGTACGCACATATAAAAACATAATACACACATATGTAAGAATAAATAAACGCATGACCCATAATTTTACTACTTGGGGCTTGGCTTCCCTAAAATGAAGCCTTATAAGGAGAGGGCTTTTTGTCTGTTTTGTTCACTGCTGTATTTGAAGCCTTTAAAACACACAGCAGCCCCTTAATACACATTTGGTGGATGAACAAATAATGAAAGAGAAACAGATCTTTCTCTCTTCTTTTATGGGAAAAGATAAGGCTCTGCTTAGACATTTAGGCTTATTCCCTTTACCCCCAAACCAGTTCATTGGAGCCAAGTTGAGTTTGGGTCTTAAAGGTCACATACCTACAGTATTTTTTAGGACAAGAGTGGGAAAGTAGAGAGAACTAGGAAAATGAATGTAATTCCAGAATATTCCAGATTCTTCCTAGAACATCGTACTACCAGGCACTTGCATTTATTGCAGGTCTCATTTATTGCAGGCCTTTTCTAAAAGCTCATCTTATCAGAGAAGTATTTCCTGTCTGCCCCAAGTCAGATAATATCTCCATCACCCTGTTTTAATTTTCTTCATAATACTTATTACCCCGACATATGTCTGTTTATCTGTCTTCCCTCATTAGGTTAAATTATTAAGAATAGTGGTGGTGTCTGTTTGGTTTCTCACTAGGTCCTAGAACCATGTGATGTATAGTAAGTGCTCAGGGAACAACTGAGATAGTAAATTCAAAACAGCCTCCATAGGCTGGGCATGGTGAAGCATGCCTGTAATCCCAGCACTCTGGGAGGCTGAGGCAGGAAGATCGCCAAGAGTTCCAGGCCAACCCAGGCTACATAGAATTCAAGACCAACTTGAACTACATAGTGAGACGCTGTCTCAAAAAACCCCCTAAGCCCCCAAGCATGATATTCATATCTCACAAGGCATAAACAGTTTCATCTGTATGGGTCACAACATATATATTCTGTACAGCACTGACGATAATAAAACTGCTGTTTCTTGTGTGCATTTATTATGTCCCTGCCAAGCACTGTGCCAGAGCTTTTTATGTCTTAATCAAAGAACTTATTGAATAGGACCATTAATATCCCTAGCTACATAGTAGCAAATGGCAGGAATAGGATATAAATTCTGGTCTGCTGGCTAACACTCCACACTCTACATTATGGATAATCACAAAAGTAAAAAAATCTGGTAACTGAGCTAGATGTGGCGGTACATGCCCATAATCTCAGCACTCGGGAGGCTGAGGCAGGAGGATTGTTGCAAGTTTGAGGCCAGCCTGGGGCATGGGCTACAAAGTGAGTTCAAGACCAGCTTGAACTGTATAGTGAGACCCTGTCTCAAAAAGACAAAAGGAAAAAAAAATCTGATAACCATATCAAATGAAGAATTGAAACTGAAGCTGAGGGGTGCCTAGGAATAATAACTATCTTTAACTATAATTATTTCAGGCATTTCTATGGAAGAGAATTTGATTTGATGTTACTCTGGAGTATAGGACAAACAACAATGTGCAGAGGCTACAGGAAGACAGGTTTTGACTCAGTGAGTCAAATTATTTTATTTTTTTTGGTATGGGGAATCGAACTCAGAACCTTGTGCTTGCCAGTCAGGTGCTTGTGCCGCTGAGCTATATATCCAGCGCTCAAATTATTTTTAGAACTGCCTCATAGTAGCCCAGACTGCTTCTTAAGGTGGTAATTCTCCAGCACAAAAGTTTCAGTATGTGTGCTGCTTAAAAGGAGCACAGTACAACATTTGCAAATGAAGAAGTTGGATCATGATTAATCAGGCGTGTTCTGGAAGGGATATTTTTCAGTGGGGACTAGAGTAGCTATCTTTGAAGTTCTATCTCCATGATTCTATGAAATGTGGGAACTAGCGGGGTATGGCAGCACAGGCCTGTAATCCCAGCACTTGGGAGGCTGAGGCAGGAGGATTGCTGTGAGTTCCAGACCGCCTTGGGGTATAGAGTGAGCTCAAGGCCAGCCTGAATTGCAGAGCGAGACCTGTGTCAAAAAGAACAAAAAAAAGTGGGAACTAATAAAAATCAGGGGTTACATTTTTAAATAATACAGGTAAGGAGTAAAGCCTTTTTTTTTTTCCTGTCTTTTTGAGACAGGGTCTCGTTATGTAGTTCAGGCTGGCCTTGAGCTCACTTAGTAGCTCAGGCTGGTCTCGAACTCTCAATGATCCTCCTGCCTCAGTCTCCCAAGTGCTAGGATTACAGGTGTGTACCACCATGCCCAGCGATTTGTAACAAAATAAATCAACCTGACTATATCCATATCCATACTGAAGAGTAGTAAGAGTTCAGTCTCACAGTAGTAAATTAAATAAATAAGTGCTTTTTTTTTTTGGTACCAGGAATCAAACTCATGACCTTCTGAATGTTAGGCAGGCGCTGTGCCACTGAACTATCCCTGGCCTGAAATAAGTGCTTTTAAGGAGAGGTTTTTTAAAAAAGGAGGCAGACTTGGAGGTAAGTGTCTTGAAGGCAGGCACAAACAATATTCTGTTCGTTTTTGAGTTCCTTAGTCTCTTACATCTAACAGACATTTGTCTGAATAACTGGATTCACTTGTCAATTAGAATGGACACTGTCAGAGTGGCTCTCTACTCCCCAACCAGGGTCTTTCCTGTAAATTTCTTTCTACTGCTTAGTGAAACTGAACACTGATTGTATCTATGATAAGAGGAAAGCAGGGAACTACCAAGAAAATTACCTTTTTGACAATGATTTGAGAAGAAAATCTAAAAGCTCTACCCTTGATTCACTCAGTGACCACGAGGGAACTCACTGTGGCTTGCATTAATTTTTTTCTTTGAAAAAATGGAGGTAGGGTGGCAGAGAAAGACAAGGAAAGATTCTCATCATTCAAAAGGATGGAGAAAGAAAAGAAAGAAAATAGATGAATGGACTTGTGGATTGCCCAGATGCCCTCCCTTACCTTTCCCCTCATTTTTCCCACTCCTTTTTTTTCTTTAGCCAGGGTCTTGCTGTGTAGTTCAGGTTGGCCATTGCTTATGTAGCCCAGGCTGGCCTTGAACTCACAGTGATCCTCCTGCCTCAGCCTCCCAAATCCTGCGATTACAGGCGTTCACTACCACATCTGGCTCTGCCCTACTTTTTTTTTTTTTTT
>PVLD010026538.1:0-22059 GCA_004027595.1 Dinomys branickii | reverse complement strand
TTTTAGACAGATCCTTTCCAATAGCTTGTCATTATATTTAATATTGAAACTATTTTTTCAAAGTTTTCAGTGAGTCTTATACTTGTTAACAATGTGGTACTGGAGGCTAAACAGCCTTGTGCACAGTAGGCAAATGTACTGCACTACATCCCCAGCCCTTTTTATTTACTTCTTTTTTGAGATAAGGTCTCAATAATTTACCTAGGCTGGGCTTTAACTTAATGGTAAAATCCTGCTGCTTTGTTTCTTGGGTGTCTGGGATTACAAAAGTGTACCACTATCCCATTCCACATTGGTTTTAAAGAATACAACTCTAGATAATGCTTTTATAATTTTGAATTCAGGTATCTCACATGACAAATTTTAAAGTAGGATGCATTATTTAACACTAAGAAAAATAATGATTACCTAACTAAATTCATTTACCAGAAAAGTCAGTGTGCTTCAAAAATAATGTAAAAACATTGATGGCCACATAAAAATATTTGACATACAATATGCTATTGATCAGCAGTAAATGGATTATAAAAGAAAAATAATTCAGATAGTCATCGTTGCCCTTCCTTTCCTTTTAGGTAGTGTTAGAAAACATCACACTCACAGAATCTCTTGCATAAATATAATTATTTGTACTTTCCACTATTTACATTTTGGTATTTTATGAAATATATTTGTTACTATTTTAATCATTTTAATAGGCCAATATAGTGAGTTAGAAAAGTATCAACTACAGAATAAAAATTTAATGAACATTAAAGGAAAGGATTTTAGCGATGATGAATGCCCTGTTATGTAGTGAACCTCACTTGGTCTCTTGTGCCCTGGAGAGAAACGGTGGTGGGTATGAGCAAAAGCCAAGAGACAAGAGCTGGGGTCAGGTGGAGTTACCTCTTGCCTGATGAGCAGGAGGACTGACTTCAACAGTAGGGGTGTTTATTTTATATACTTGCAAATTTAGTATCATGGGCGGGTAATGTTGCCTAACAACTAATGACTGTAATTGTCCGGCAGGATGCCTTTTTCAATACTGAAGTAGCTTGACTACTTGACCCATAACCAGCTCCAATGGCTCTCTACATCTCTTCCTTTTCTGTTTAATCGCAGAAGTGAGGGGTGTTCAGTTGAAGCTGGAAAAGCTGTGCTTGAAGAATATAGTCCAAAGTCCTTAACAGTGGTCAGTTATCAGTCTAGCTGGCAATTGCAAGAGGCTGTTTGTGACTTGAATCTTTTATAGCTAACATTACTGTGGCCTTGTTTCTTTGTATCTTGTGGTTACACTTTTCTGCTAGATGTTCAAGACCAAGCTAAAGTGAGACCTGTATAAATGACAATTCAACTTTTTGTTAACTATTAAAGTCAGTTAAGTCTCCTCAGGAATCATCTTGGAACCAAGTACAGCATCTCTTGTTCTTCTATCATTGTCAGCCATCTTGATGAGTCACGGCTTAACCATGCTTAACCAAGTTGCTTTCTGTGAAAGCTTGAGAGATTTTTTTTTCTCCAGGTGACTCTTTTTAGGCACACTACATATCGTAGAAACACTTTCTTCTGTGGTCCCATAATTTCCTTGATCAGAAAATTAGGGACTCAACTGAGTTGTAGGATGTCACAGTAGAGGTTCCCTTCCATCCTGAGTCTATACTAACAGCAGAGGGCATAGCCAAAACATTGTCTGTCCTCTGCCCCAATTTATCTCTCTAATTTTGGGTCTCCAAACCTCAGTTGTTAACCATCCAGCTGTAGACTCTTGTGCAGTGGAGTCCAGCAGCTTCTCAACATCATGGGTTAATTTCTTAAGTTGTCCCCAGGTTGGCAGTTGTGCTTTCTGAGTGTTCCTGGTCAGTATCTGGGGATGGTGTTGTAGTGACGTCATTCTCATTTCTTCCAGTGGAGAATTCTCATCAAATCTGATTCTTTTGTGGCTCATGTCAGGGTTTAATTCTTCTAGCAGGTAACCATATTTTTTCTCCTGAGTCTTTTAGCCTCCGCAGCTGTCTCCTCCTTTGCTTCTTGATCGAGGTTTCCTGCGTGTCTCCACAGCTCCTCACCCCCATTCTTGTTGCCCTCCCGGTGCCCATCTAGCTTTAGTCTTTGCCAGCTTCTCTCTGTGTGGCCTTCTCTATGCTTGCTTCAGGCCTTTGCTCTTTGTGCCCTGTTCTATCTGGCACACAGTGTAGCCTATAGCACCCCGAGCAGAGCAGCAGTGAGCTGGGGAAAGGGCCTCTCTCTCTCTTTTTGAGACAGGATTTCTCTATGTAATTCAGGCTGGCCTTGAATTCACTATGTACCCCAGATTGGCCTCGGACTCACAGTAATCCTCCTGCCTCAGCCTCCCAAGTGCCAGGATTACAGACATGTGCCACTATGCTTTGCTGCAAAGCATTTTGAGGACTGTTCAGTATATATATATATATATTTATCCAACCTTTCCCAAGCCTACCTAATCTTATTAACTATCCCTTTCATGTCAGAGTTACTCCTTTTTATATGGGTGAAAAAATACAAACATCTAGCAAAGAATTATTTAAATAATCTGGCTGAAACAATGAAAACTAAAACTAATGTTATAAAGAATAATACATTTTTAAATGTTCTTAATGTATTAAGTGTAAAAATAAAGTACAGATCACATACAAAGCAAACATAGACACACAGAAGAAAATAGTACACCAGAAAGGGGTGTTTAACTCTAAGCAGTAAAACAAGAGATCAGATAGAAAATGTGTGATACGTTTGAAAACTAAGGGCCTAAAAGACAAAAATTTTCAGAGAACACAGAAGAGCAAGCATGTCTCATACTATTCTACTAGATTAGGTATAAATGTCACCCTGTTCTACAGGTTTGCCAGGTTCAAGCCTATGTCTTAGGGTGGTCTGAAAAGTTATACAAACCCATGGTCCTTCCTTTTCCAGCCACCTAATGATCCCCATGGTATCCAGAGAGAAGATCTTATCCTGAGTCTTCGAGTGGTGCTGGCTTCAACACCACAGTTTGCAGAGGTAGGTGTATCCAGTATTAAGGTAGATAGTCTCTGCCCAGAGAAAGCTCTGAAGAAAGAACAGTAAAGCCTTGAAAGAAAGAAAGATCCAGTGTACATTTTAGAGTATGACACCCTGCAGTCATCTTGTATGGCAAGTATCTTAGACTTTTGATACACAAAACTTTACCACCTCATCTCCTAAAATAGTAGTCCCATCCTTAGATGGTGCTGTTTTGAAATCTAGCCTTGCCAAATTGCCCATTTTCAAATAATAAGGGCTCTGGCCAGAGTTGAGAAGGGAAGTTAGCTTACAACCACAATTCCTAACATACTTAACTCTTTATAAAGCCCCTGTGCTTTGGGACTGTTGGCAGTAAGGACATGATTGATTTTGGTCTAGCTCAGACCCTGCCTGGGTCAGGTTTAAGTTTCTCCTTCTTGCCTGCAGTTCCTACTGCCCCTATTGATTGAGAAAGTAGATTCTGAGATTCTGAGTGCCAAGCTGGATTCTCTGCAGACTCTGGTGAGTAATTTTTTTTCTGCTTGCAGGATGTAACTACCTTTACACAGGTTAGAGGTGCTAAAAGATACAGAGTCTTGGCAGAAAACTGTCTATGAGTTTCAAGAGGGATCAAGATTGAGACCCATGTGTTGAGTAAAGCCCCCAGCTGTATATTGTCTTACCATGTAGTAACTTAAGTGGCAACTGAGGAAAGGCTGACTGGACCTCCACTTTATACTTTGTCATTAGGGTGAGGTCCTATTTTTCTGTGCCCCAAGTAAGACAGGATATTCTGTCTTTTCTGCTGAGAGCCAGATTCTTTTAGGTGTCTTTATGCTGAGGTCCCTGCCTATCCCAGGATATCTTAGTGTATAGCTAGCTGCTGTTTGCTGTTGCCTTGGCAGAATGCTTGCTGTGCTGTGTATGGACAAAAGGAACTGAAGGACTTCCTTCCCAGCCTTTGGGCTTCTATCCGCAGAGAGGTGAGTATTACTGAGATAAACTCACTACTGTTAATTCCCATTAGTCTGTCATTAGGGAAAATAATGCACCCTGTAGTTTTCCTATTGTTCCTAGGATTTGGGGTACTGAGGTTCATTTTTCAGTAGGCAAGGGGACATACTTCTAGTTGAATGACAAGGGAGACAGTTTCTGGGTATGGGCCAGCTGCTTGGTGAGACCATGGTGATCACCTTTGCATGGTGCCCACTTCCTGTACTTTCATGGTAAGGAGCATGGCTCATGGCATAGGCACATACTAAACAGAGAAGAAAGCAGTTTAGGATAGGAAGTCACAACTGCCACTGCTCAGAGTTGACTACTGTATCTCAGAAATTATGTGTCTCACTTGTGGAACTAAGGGGTTGGTGAGGATAACCAATGGAGAAGACACTGAGTTGGGGGTTGATTTTTATTGTTGTGCCTTAAAAGTTCTGAATTGCTGGGTATGGTTCCCTCCACCTGTAATCCTGGCACTTTGGGAGGTGAGACAGCAGGATCAGAAGTTCAAGCCCAGCTTAGCCACTTAATGGCTTAGTGAGACCCTGTCTCAAAATAAGAAATAAAAGAAGAGCTGGGAATGTACCTAAGTGTGGAGGCCATAGATTTCATTTGAAGTACCACAGAAAAGTTCTCTACCTTCTTCCCTGAGGAAACAGGCAGTGGATGGGTGGGATCTCATCTGGTGCAAGCTCACCTCAGTAGCCACGGTATCCCTCCGACAGGTGTTCCAAACGGCAAGTGAGCAGGTGGAGGCAGAAGGCCTGGCAGCCCTTCACTCCCTGACTGCATGTTTGTCTCGCTCTGTGCTAAGAGCTGATGCAGAGGACCTTCTTGACTCCTTCCTTAGCAACATTCTACAGGGTAATGGAACTGTGGGAGCCAGAAAGGGGAGTGAGCACAACAGAGATAACCGGTGATGCTTCCTGTGTCTGGTGATTTGGGGGCTGTGGCTCTACTTTGATGACAATTTGAGTAGTAACTGCTACTAAACTGTTCCAGGTCTCAGTCTCCAACCTCTTGGACTATAGGGGAATCAGGCAACATTTGGCCTGCTCCCCAGGTCTGTGATTGCTGCCTCTCTAGACTGCAGGCACCATCTGTGTGAACCAGATATGAAACTGGTGTGGCCGAGTGCCAAGCTGTTGCAGGCAGCTGCAGGTGCATCTGCCCGGGCCTGTGACCACATTACCCGCAAAGTACTGCCTTTACTGCTGGAACAGTTTCATAAGCACAGTCAGGTAAAGGAACCGGTCTTGGCGGGAAACAGTGGGACCTGAATGCTTGGACCCCTTTCTTAGATGAGAGAGAGGGGCTGAAGCTTTAGGCTAGGCCTAGATGGATCGGGGTTCATTTCCATATGCTGCTGTTTGTGCCCTTACTCATTCTTTCCCAGACTTGGTTATACATGAGAGGATAATTCTTACCAGCTCCAGAGGAGCAGAGTTGAAATCCTTTATTCTTTTAACTTCAGTACCCCTTGAAACATTACAGAGCAACCAGCGGCGGACAATCCTTGAAATGATCCTGGGGTTTTTGAAGCTGCAGCAGAAGTGGAGCTATGAAGATAAAGGTGAGGTCACCTTCTCATTTAGGTATCCTGGGGGTTGTTGAGTCCTGTGGCCCATAAAAGATGGCAAGTCAAGAAAAGTGGTCTAGAATAGTGGTCCTCTTCTTCCAGGGCTGTAGCAAAAGAAAGTGCTGAATGGATGAGACTTCTTTATGTTTGTATTATGCTCCAGGACACACAGTGGATTAAGCTCTTAAAGTCTACCCCTAGTCATCTTCGCAGCACTGCTACATCAGGGATATGAAATACAAAGGCTCCAGGTGTGACGGCACACACCTGTAATCCTAGTACTGGAGAGGCTGACACAGAAGGATTGCTGTGAATTCAAGGCCGGCCTGTACTACATAGTGAGACCCTGTCTCAAAAAACTAAAAAGAAAACAGGTTCCCTTCTAACCTAGCTTCCGTCTCTCCCTAGATGAAAGGCCTCTGAGTGGCTTTAAGGACCAGCTGTGTTCGTTGGTATTCATGGCCCTAACAGACTCCAGTGCCCAGCTTCAGCTGGTTGGCATCCGCGCACTCACAGTCTTGGGTGCCCAGCCAGGTACACCTTCAGGGAAAGAGAAAAGTCTTCTGTAATTTGGAATTTCTACTAGTATTATTGGCAAGGTTGTGGTGGCTGCAGAAGAAAAATGAGATTTGTGTTCCCTTTTACCCACAGATTTCCTGTCTTCTGAGGACTTGGAGCAGGCAGTGGGTCACCTGTACAGACTGAGCTTCCTGGAGGACGATTCCCAGAGTTGGTGAGACTCTAAATCAGGGAAGTAGAGCAAGGTATTCTCTGCCTCTGTACTGACAGCAACAGATGCAGCAAGGACCAGGGTTCTATGCCTCTGACCCTTGTCTCTCCTTAGGGAGCTAACCAGTTGGAGAGATGTGGGACTGCTCTCTCTTTTCTTGGGCATTAAGAAGCCCTGTCCAACTCAGTGGTGTAGGTATTTGAGTCCTGTTCTTTAGCAAGGTGATCTTGGGTACCCCTATTCCTGGATCTGCCTGATGGCAGTCCTCAGCAAGAAAACAGTGGGCCCATTTAGCTGATGTTAATGTTCATCTGGCCTGTGCCCCAGCAGGGTGGCAGCACTGGAAGCATCAGGAGCCCTGGCCACTCTCCACCCTGTGGCCTTCAGCAGCCATCTAGTACCCAAGCTTGCTGAGGAACTGCACAGAGGTATGTGTGACTAAGAACCTTTTGTAGCCCAGGCCATTTCAGCAAGGCCTTTGTGCTGTCACAAAGTGAAACCTTGTCTCTTTGGTCACTTTCAGGGGAGTCTGACTTGGCTAGAGGGGATGGGTCACCCAAATGCTCAGAGCACTTGCGCTGTCTGCAAGTTTTGTCAGCTGTTTCAACACAGCCCAGCATCGTCAAGGAGACGCTGCCTCTGCTGCTGGAGCATCTTTGGAGGGTGAACAAAGGTAACTACTTGGTGGCATCATCAAGTAGCTGCGCTGAATGAGGAACTGCAGTCCAGGTTGGAGTCGATAGCTCTAAGAAGTCTAATTATAGCTGGACATCATCTGTCACCTCACATACTTACTTTTTTTTGAAAGAACATGAAAATCCTCTCTACTACCTATTTTGAAATAGTCACTTACTGAGGGCCTGGATTTGATCCTAGCAGGAAAAAAGAAAAGAAACAAGAAAGAAAAGGAAATACTCAATTGTTATCAGCCATAGCTACCTTGCTGTGCTATTAACATTAGGAGTTATTCCTCCTAGCCAGAAGCACCCCTGTACTTGTTAGTAATCCTCTCTTCGTTCCTCACTCCATTTCAGCTTCTGGTAAGGATTATTTCCAACACGTAGTATGTGCCTTTCTGTGACCATGTTAAACTTGGAAGAGAAAGAAATACAGTGATGCCTGGGGCTTAGTCCTATTATATCAGTCTCTGAAGAGGATGGGGATCTGCACAACAGTAACTGTGAAGAGCACCCTGCCGATTCTTACATGGGATCAGAATTAAGTACCACTATAAAATGTGGTACTCAAAGTACCACAAACCGCCTGGGCGGTATTTGTGAGCTCATTAGAAATGCAGAGTCTTAGGATCTCACTAGTAAGAATATACATGTGGAGCAAGGCATATTGGCATGTACGTATAATCCCAGCACTTGGGAGGCTGAGGCAGAAGGATGGTCAAGGCCAGCTTGGACTGTATAGCAGGACCTTGTCTCAAAAAAAAAAAATCTTTATCTGAACAGGTAACTTAAAGGAACCAATCAATTTGAGAAGCAGTGCTCCAAGGCCAACTCCAAAGTTACAGCAGCTGTTGCCACTGGGAACCTTTGCACAGTCACCCTGGTTTCTCACTAACCTAAGCTCCCTGCTTTCAACTGCCTGGCCATTGTAGGTAGACCCAGGTGTGCAGTGCTTGGTCAGCAACTAGCCAGCAGCGGAAAGAACACTAGACTCAGACCCTTACATGGGTCTCATTTCTGACTTTGCACTTCTTGTGACCCTGGAGGAAATGCTGATAATCTCATTGAGCCTTCATATCCTCTATAAGGTGGGCGAAGAGATACTTTTAGAGTTACAAAAAAAGAATGTAACTGAATCCTTGTATTACTGAGCCTAGCACAGAACCAGTCTCAAATCTGAAGTCTAAGTAAAGGTCAAACAAACACATGTGCACTCAGACAAGAGCATACAGTGGCTCTGCTCTTTAACAAGACACTCTTAGTCTCTTCCATCATTGTCTTTGCTGTTCTTCCCATCTGCCGTGTCAGAAATACCTAGATGTGTTTGTGAGACCATCTTAAAGGGAACTCTGATTTTCTCTACACAGGGAATATGGTTACAGGATCCAGTGATATTATTGCTGTCTGTCAGAGTCTCCAACAGGTGGCAGAAAAATGCCAACAGGACCCTGAGAGCTGCTGGTATTTCCACCAGACAGCTGTACCTTGCTTGTTTGCGTTGGCTGTTCAGGCTTCCATGCCAGGTAAGTTTCTTCTCCCATCCTCAGAATTTTGCCTTCTGCTGTTCTTGGACAGCACTGCCACGCCCTGGGTGTTGGTAGTACTGCATATTGTACCATCAGTATTTGAATCGTTTATCCCTATAAATGAGATTTTACTTCAGGACAAAAGGTGCCAAAACGAACAATGGCAAGAACCAAAATCCACTAGTTATCTACCTTCAAAAACTATGCATACTTTTTTTCCCTTTAATTGTTATGTCAGTTACAACTGGGCTTTGCAGCCATGGAGCCTTGGTTGGGTTTCATCATGAGTTTGCTCACTTGGGTGAAGATACCCAGTCTTTCTAAGCTTCAACTCCCTCACTTACAAGATGGGGATAAGTGGTCATATCTACAGCAAACACGATGGCACACATCTGTGATACCAGCACTCTGTGGTGCTGAGACAAGAGGATCAAAAGTCTTTGAGTCGGCTTGGGCAACTTAGTAAGATCCTGTCTCAAAATCAAAAGAACTGGGATATGGCTCTGCGAAGGCCCTGGATTTAATTCCAGTGTGCCCCCCCCCCCCGAGGATGAGGGGGGAGTCATATCTGTATCATAGAACAGTTGATAAGAATTAAGGTGCTTTGTTGTGTCTAGCTACAATATGCCCAATATATGATATTCACTATAAAGGGCCCAAAGCCAGGTGTGGTAGTGCACACCTGTAATCCCAGCACTCAGGAGGCTGAGGCAGGAGAATCATTGCAAATTTGAGACCAGCCTGGATTACAAAGTGAGCTCAAGGCTAGCCTGAACTGCACAGCAAGACCCTGTCTCAAAAAGGAAAAGGGGGGGGGGCAGGGCATAAAGATAAATCTGGGCTTTCTTAAAATGCTCAAAAGGTCAGCATTTCAGGTTCCCATTTTGAAAGGTTCATATTAGCCTACTCTAAGGGTTTTGTACAGTGGTCCCAAGGCTTCCGTGGTCCCTGCTCGTGCAGCCCACTGGTGTTTCTGGGCTTGCTTTTCCCCAAGGCCACAGCACCGCTAAAGGACAGATGTAAGAGCTACTGTTTCAGCTAGAGGCGAGGCCATCATGCGAGGAACTGATCATTTGAATTTCTGAACCATCGTTGTGGCCTTGTGATTGTGGGTGTGTATGTGCGTTGGTGTTTGTTTTTGCAGATAAGGAGCCCTCCGTTTCGAAAGAAGTGCTGTTGGCTGATGAGGTCTTGGCTGCCATGGTGTCTGTCATTGCCACCGCCACCACCCACTTAAGCCCTGAGTGAGTATTACTGTGGTGTGGGTTGAACATAGGGAGGAGAGCAATCTCCAGAATCAACAGATAGTTGCCTCGTCAGCTGTCCTTGTGCCTGTACATAGATGGGGAGGCAATAATTTAAGTTTGGCTGACAAAGCCAGAGAGGTGATTTTAGCATCCTGGGGTAGGTAAGCCATTGGCCAGTAGTTCTTAGCTGCAGAATTACCTGTGAAGCATTTAAAAAATAACATATATGCATTGAGTTCCTCACTAGGTGGTAAGCTCTAAAAGAATACCAGTTTGACCTATCTGGTCCACTGCTCTATCACCAGTCTAGAATGGAATGGTCCCAGCCACATAGTATTTGTTAAATGTGTGACTGAATGGTCATGGCCTGTCCAGTGGCCCTAATGAGAACCTCAGGTGAAAGGCACTGCTGTGAAGGGGAGGGCTGCTTAGAATCCTACCTCCTTGATAACATCAAGTACTCTGCCCCCAGGTTAGCAGCCCAGAGTGTCACCCGCATAGTGTCCCTCTTCTTGGATGGCAACACCTCCTTTCTGCCTGAAAACAGCTTCCCAAGCAGATTCCAGCCATTCCAGGTGACAGTCTGATGAGTCAGATGAAAAAGAATCTTGGACTTTGATCTTCATTTTTTAAGCCTAATGTGGGAGTTATGGAGGCAGACAAACGTGCTGTAGGAACTGTTTGATAGAGGCTCCTGTTCCTTTATAGGATGGCTCCTTGAGCCAGAGGCGGCTGGTGGCATTGCTTATGGCCTTCGTGTGTTCCCTGCCTCAAAATGTAAGTGAGTACATTTATTTAGGGAGTTGGATCTCAGGTGATCTCTAGGCTGAAATTGCCACAGTCAGGCTGTGTAGTTCTCATCCACTCTTGTCCCTGCTGCCACTTTCTACTGGGATTCTTTTGGAGTTGAAGTATTTTCTGGGTCCATTACATGGCCAGGTTTTCTGTAGGTGGAAATCCCTCAGCTGAACCAACTCATGCGGGAGCTTTTGGAACTGAGCTGCTGCCATAGCTGTCCCTTCTCCTCCACCGCTGCTGCCAAGTGCTTTGCAGGACTCCTCAACAAGCACCCAGCAGGTACTGGAATAAGCTTGGATTAGTCCCCTCAGATCATCTGCCAGAAGAATCTTCAAATTCATCCTCACTCTCTTTAAAAAAGGAGGCTTTCTAATATGATAGAACTTCACCTGGTCAGACACTGTCTTTGGACAGTCCTTGGGACAAGAATCAAAACCAGAATTGGGCAAAGCATTATACAGGAGGGAAAAAAAGGCCTTTTGAGGCCCTAACAGTGTGTCATAGATAAGTCTTCAGTGGGAATAGGCAACCCTCTCCTCAAATGTCAGCACCACTGCATCACGAGAATACTTTGCTAGGCTTCATGCTGGTGTCTGATCATTTGACCCATAGACAAAATGATACTGCCTTTTTTCTAAGGGTTTCTGAAGTGATCTGCATGTAAATGATTTCCATCATTGGTCATTAAAAGAAAAATGAGTTGCTATTGCATCAGCATGTCCTTTCTCAGGGCAGCAGCTGGATGAATTCCTGCAGCTGGCTGTGGATGCAGTGGAGGTTGGACTGGACTCTGGGCCTGTTCGCCATCAGGCCTTCACACTGCTGCTCTGGGTAAGGAGATGGTATACATTCTGACTAGACACAGCAACCGTGACTAAGTAAAATATCCCTATTTGACCCTGAGCCATAAACAGCTGTGTCTCAGGGTTCTATGCCAGGCCCCAGCTTCTCTGTCTCTCACCACAGGTAACAAAGGCCCTAGTACTCAGATACCATCCTCGCAGCTCCTCCCTTACAGCTCGGGTAAGTCCTTCCTAGGACTCCGTTGTTGCCAGAAATGACTTCCATCCTCATTTTTAAGATTGTTCTCTAGTGATGTGCTTGAAAGCCTTTCTTTTTTCCAGCTCATGGGCCTCCTGAGTGACCCAGAGTTAGGCCCAGCAGCAGCTGATGGCTTCTCTCTGCTCATGTCTGACTGCACGGATGTGCTGACTCGCGCTGGCCACGCTCAAGTGCGGATCATGTTTCGCCAACGGTTCTTCACAGACAATGTGCCTGCTTTGGTCCAAGGCTTCCATACTGCTCCCCAAGGTAAGGACATTGTGAAAGAAGGGCTCCAGATACATAGACCTCTCCTTCTCTTGGCCATAGTCACTGAAATAATTTGGCACTCAAGTGGTGCTTTAGAACTACACTGTGGTGCGGGCCAGGTATGGTGATGCCCACTTGTAATCCCAGCACTCGGCAGGGAGTTCGAGGCCAGCCTGAATGGCATAGTGAAACCCTGCCTCAAAAAGACCAAAACACAAACAAAAAAAAACAGCTGAACTGTGGTGTATACCTAGAAAGTTAATAAGGATATATCTTGCTTATTCTTAACTCAAGGAACTTTTGCCCCACCTCTTTTTATAGGCTGATATCCCAGCCTAGCAGGATACTGAACTCTCAGGCTCAATGTGTGAACCCAGTTTCTCCACTAAGCTTCTCCCCTTTTTGCAGATGTGAAGCCAAACTACCTGAAGGGTCTGTCTCATGTACTTCACAGGCTGCCTAAGCCTGTGCTCTTGCCAGAATTGCCCACAGTAAGTTGTGCAGTCAGCCTCCAAGCAAGGAACAAAGCTGGAGCTAGAAAGGGAAGGAGGAAGAGGACCAGGAACATCACAGCATGATCACCCCTCCTTTTCCCGTTGCCTCTTAGCTTCTTTCCCTGCTGCTGGAGGCCCTGTCCTGCTCCGATTCTGTGGTTCAGCTCTCTACCCTCAGCTGCCTTCAGCCTCTTCTACTGGAAGCACCTCAGGTCATGAGTCTTCACGTTGACACGCTGGTCACCAAGTTTCTGCACCTCAGCTCCAGCCCTTCCATGGTATGTGGAGGCTCAGCCCATCTTTGGCACCTCATTTCTCTCAGGTCTCCTTGACCTCCTCCTGGTTGTGTTCTAGGCTGTCCGGATCGCTGCTCTGCAGTGTATGCATGCCCTCACTCGCCTGCCCACTCCTGTGGTGAGTACCTCACTGTTCTCCCTGGCCAGGAAACTTCTTAGAAGAGCCAAAGTAATACTCTTTGTCCTTGTCAAGTGGGATGAGCCACCCTGCAATGTAACTGAGATATCAGTTACGAGGTACAGATAGGCACAGGGTCCTTCCCACTCTTGAGGTTGGAAAGGACCTAGTAAATCCTGAATATCCTATAATAGAGTGGCAATTCCACCACTTGGCTTCCTCTGGAATCTAACATATAGTACACATTGCATGTAATTAGCATGCACTAGGCCCTGGTTCAATTTGCAGCACCAAAAAAAGAATAGAACACATTTTGTTTTCTTCAAAGTATTAGTTGTATGGAGTCGAAGAAGCAGCACTCCTGGTTGCCATGGTTGAACAAAGTTAAGATTTTCTCCTCTGACTCCACAGTTGCTGCCATACAAATCACAGGTGATCCGGGCATTAGCCAAGCCACTGGATGATAAGAAGAGACTGGTGCGCAAGGAAGCAGTGTCAGCCAGGGGAGAGTGGTGAGTTCTAGATAATGGGAAGGGATTGGACTGAGACAAGTCTCACTGCTAATGCTGCCAACATCTTTTCTGCCTGCAGGTTTCTGCTAGGGAGCCCCGGCAGCTGAGCCCTTGGTCCCGATGTGGTCTCATCTGATAGACAGTCTAACCTGGAACTACTAACTGTTGAGCCATCTTGCCCATGGCAGGGAGACCACTGGCCTCTGCCTGCTTCCCCACAGACAGAGTACAAATGCTGGGCTTCTATTGCATGGCTGTAGAAGAAACATCAGAGTCCTGATTTCTAATGGATTTGTGAAGTAACTAAGTGAGATTACCTGTGTTTGAAGAAAGATCTTGGATTATGGGGCTCTTCATTACCTTTTTTACCAGGTGAAGAGAGCTGTGCTACTGAGGGATGAATGCAAATGAGTGTGACCTGGGACCAGGGGCAGTGAGCGTGTGTGCTAATAGAGAATAAAGGTTTCTTTGGGTAACAGGGCTGGCTGTCAGATATGCCCTCAGTAGTACACAGCCAGAGGCGTCACTGCCCTAGAGGATTAGCAGTGTTAGAAATGAGCCAAGGATTCACAGGACAAAAAGGGACCGTCAGAACCTCACCGGGCCTTGACCCTATCTTCCCTTCCCCTGCCCTACAGTGAGGCAAAGAGTGAGCAGCTACGTATCTTTACAAATCAAATGCCTTTATTTCTGCTCCCTTCAGTAGCATGTGAGAAATGGCAGTGACCTCAGCACCAGGGCTGGTGTCTTTGCCCCATGGAAAAGCCAGGATCCCAGCTGTAACCTCAGGTGTTTTCCCAGCCAGCAAGTGGGAAAAAGAGATGACCAGCCCCAGTGCTGTATCTGGAGGATGGTGGCGTAGCTAGCTGCCTGGCCCCTAATCTGGGGCTGGAACTTCAGTTTGCCTGAGTAAGGAACATCAGTCCTAGGATTTGTCCACATTGTGTCTTCCTTCTGCAGTGAGGTTGGTCCTTGCGTTGTCCATGCATAGTACCCTAGGGCAGGCCCACTGGCTCTTTTTGATCAAGGATCCAAAGCTGCCTTTGGAGGCCCTTGAGACCTTACAGGCAGCAGAACAGATCTTCAAGCTATTGTTGACACAACCCAGCTCACACTGCCATCACAGAGGCCGAGTGAGCAGTCACCCAGGGAGGGGGTTCCCAGCTCATTCCATTCCCATGAGGCAGGTGACTAGAAGGTAACAGCACCCGAGTAAGCCAGTGCCTACAAAAGAAGACAGACAGGTCTCTAAGTTCCAGAGTTCTTGGTTGTCCTTCATATTCATTCCACAGCAAGCATATATCAAGCACCAAAGTAACAAGAGTTGTAATATCCCTTCTCCAACTGTATCTAATAAATGTACCCTCTGGAACCTTAAAGACCTCTTGGACGTTTTGAGCAATTACAAACACAGTGGTAGGTGGGAATACAATGAGGGAGGGAAAGGAAGGAAAGTATTTAGGCTCACCTGGTGTTAACTGCCTCAGTAACTGTGATGAGGAATGACTTCCCCTTGTCTCTTGGACTCAGAGAGCTAGCCTCATCTGCTGCCTGTAAAGACCTCTGTCACAAGTAGATTCCCTCGGTCTCATATATTGGCTTGAACTCCAGATACTGCCATACAAGTAAGAGGTGACTGATGGCCGCTGCATCCTACCTAAATGGCCCTTCTTAGAACAGTCAGCTTCAAGCCTCTTTGGTTTCAAATAAAAAATTATTTCTATTCCTAGACTCTAGAACTTCACAGACAAGAGCCACTAACCGTATGTGACTATTTAAACTCATGAAAATGAAATTCGCTTAAGTCAGTGGAGCTGGGTATGGTGGTGGGTGTGCTCTACTGTGGCACTCTGGGAGGCTTATGCCACAAGGATCAAAAGCTCAAGCCCAGCCTGGGCAATTTAATGAAAGCCTGTCTCTAAATGAAAAACAGTGGGGGTATAGCTCAGCACATAAATAAAAAACAGCTAGGGCTGTAGCACCCTGAATGCACCCTATCTTGTGTGCAGCACAGCGCAAAGGTCTGAGGTTCAATCCCCCTGTGGGCGAAAGTGGGCACCTCATCAGTGGCACTAGCCACATTCTAAGTACCTGGTTCCCCCAGGTATAGACTTTTCCTCATCACAGAGTTCTGTTGGACAGCAGTAGTCTCTGTCTTACTTTACCTTCCTGTGTCCACACCCAGGAATACCTTCCAGTTGTCCAAGCAGCCATAGTTGTAAGGATTTCTAAATACCTAGGGCCAAGAAAAACACACATTTCTACAAACTTCTACTTAATCCCCTTCTCATTTTTGAAACTGATGGGTACACTAAAGCTCAGGCAATTCTGATCTTCAGGACACCTGCCTAAGCAACCCTGACCGAGGCCTGTGTTTACAGGATGCAAGTTCAGTTACCCACCAACCCACCCACACCCACAACTGTACTCACTCTGCCCTTAGCCTGTAGTCGATGTCTCTCCTTCTTGTTAATGTGTCTTTCAATGCTAGTCTCACCCCGACTGATGAGAACAGCATGCCATACTGTTAGGGCACCCAGGGCCAGTGCCACAGAACTAAGAAAAGAGAGGCAAAGATTGTTGAAAATTAAAAGGCTGGACACTGAGTTGAGCAGTAACAACTGGCTAACTACCTCTGCCTCCTCTTTATATTCTGGCATACATCCTAGATGAAGTCGTGCTGCACTGCATTTAAAAAGCCATCAGTGAAAATGAATCAAAGTGACCTGATAATAAATTATGTGGAAAGGAGGGTGGGAAAATAAGGCTATTACTGACAAAAATGTTTAGTATTTCCTAAAACACTGATGCTGTGAGTGGGGGTAACAAAAGCATTGGGGGTCAGACTGTGATGCTAAGCTCACATCCCACCTTTACCAGTGCTAGCAATGTATCGTGGAGTAACTTACTTTACCCCTCCAGTTTCCCTCATCTATAACAGCACTCACTACCCTTTAGGTAGGGCCTATGAACAAGAAATGAAATACGGAGTTTAACTCACCGTGGCACCTAACAAGCATGTCTGCATCCTCAGTGTTAGGTAATGAGAAATAATGCTCACATCCCCAAAATGCTGAAGTGGTGACTGTGCCAGCCTCAATCAGACTAAGCGAATAGTAGCAAGTCACTTGGATGGGTTTTCACCTACATATGGGTACCTAGAAAGGTATTCCTGAAAGTGTTCCTCCCTTAAAACTACCAAAACTGAGTTACATACCTGCACAGGAACCAGAGGTAGACAAGACTCTTATGAGTTATCTTTTCTCGAAAGGAGAAGGTAGGTGGTGGGGTTTGGTGATAAGTCTAGGAAAAAAAAAAAGCAAAGCCTGGCTTCTTTGCTCTGACCTTCAGTAGCTGCAGTGGAACCCCAGTGCCCATAGACAGAAAGTAATCCAAACACAGGGAGAAGACGGGGATTAAGGCCACCGAAGAGGAGTCAGGGTAGCAGCCAGATAGATGGACCAAGCCCAGTGAAACTACCACATGGACAACACTGGGCAAAGCGATTCTGGACAGGTAAAGCACAAGAGGAAGTGACCCTGGGCCATTAAATTGACAACACGAACAGGGATCCAGGGGAAGCCACTCCATATCTGCAGCCAGAACTCCATTATATGGCCACATCCTAAAAAGAAGTCCAAACCCACACCCAGCACGCACTAATGAAGGCGGATAACCACAAGCTCCATTAAGGACTGTGGAAAGAAAGTGTAAAGCTGTAAAGAAAGTGTTCTCTTGCTGAGAACAATATGAACCCAAGATGTGCTTGAAGAGAGTCCCAAGAGAGACAGAAAGGATAACTGAGGAGCAGATGGACCAGCCTGATCCCTGTCCCCTGGAACCCCATTACACAGACCAACATAGACGCCTTGCTGCTCAGGCCATCACCAAGGCAAGAGTCCAGGCTCAGCCCAAAGAGAAGGTGATGACAGGATAGCCAAAAACTGTCACATACCAGGGACTTTCAACTTGCCCTTGGACCACTTGGTCTATTCACTGCGGCCTGTCCACACACTCCTGATCCAGGCTACCTGGGCCTCTCAGTCTGCCTCTAAACTAAACTAGCAGGCCCAGCTGCCTCAGCAACTACACCCAGGCCTGAGCAGCAGGAGGCAGAGGGGTGGGGACAGCCCACCTGGTTGGCAAGCATCTGTGGTTTGTTCTTGTCGAGCTGTTTCATTCTCTAAGGGATGGAAAACAGTGCTGGTTACACTTGCAGCCCCTAGGAGAGGGGTGCCACCAGCCCCATTCCTTAGGGACAAGCTCTACACCCCATGTTCTGAACTGAGATGCCCTGCTCCTCACCACAGGCTCACCTCAATGGCAGCATAAGCCTCCCGGAAAAGGTCCCAGCTTCCATAGCTGCAATAGACACACCCCAGAGTCATGAAAAAGCAGAAGGAGAAGAAGTACCGATGGTTATAGTGGCCCACACAGTTGTTTAGCCAGGCTGTGGAGGACTGATTAAGGACAAGATCAAATACAATTTCAGCAAGTATCCAGGCTTTTCTGGCTCACCCTTGGTTCAAGACATCACTCAAGCACCAATTGTTTTCCAAAGGCAGGAAGATGGAATGGTTTCCCAAGTTTGAAATGACATTATTAGAAGCTTTTCAAGTCCTATCTGGAAATAATGAAAACTGAAAACATGGGGTACAATAAAATGAATCTGCCAATACTTCAGCCTAGCTGGGGTTAGCCAGACATCTAAACAGAACAGAAGGGGACTAAGCGTTCTATATGGCACCCCTAAGAGACCCACAGACACCACACCTGTTTCCACTCAATATCTGTTACTACAAAAAAAACCACCTATTAAAAGACTCCTTGCTTGCAGAAGACCCATACTAGAGAACTTGTGAGCCCCCTGCTCTCCCCAGAAGATGGCCAGCCCCCAAAATGCCTCTTCTACTAACTTCTTATAAGCCTGGTACTCTCTGCAGAGTGATGCTAGAAGCCATGAGTTTGTGGCCATTAACCCTATACAGTGCTCTAGAGTGAAAGGCCTCAGGCAGAAGACAGAAAAAGGATACGGCAGTGATGATCCATCTTCAGCACACACCTGTGAGGGAGGGACACAGGCTCTGTTACGGTAGCCAGGGTTCCTGAGATGTCAGTGCCAGTCCTTTCCCTACAAGGACCAGCATCCTGCTGAGGTGGAAAGGGCAGAGACTTTGAAGACAGCCAATCCTTGCTTCAAACCCAGCTCTGCAATTTATTGGCTACATGATAGTGGACATGGGAAGTCATTTCTCTGAGCCTCAGTTTCCAAACCTAATTCATAGGACTAGCCTGAGGGCTGTGGCAGATCAAAAATATACTGCACAGAACATGTACTTAAAACAGGTACTTGATACATGTCAGCAAACTCCAGACCCAGCTTTTTCCCTAGAACTACAGCAAAAGGACCATCACTGGGGTTCACAGAGAGCAAAGCCAAGACCTACCTATTGCAGATGCTACAGTGGTGTGTCCGGGCTGGCTTGGGGTAAATGCACTTCTTACAGATAGAGACTGTGGCAATATCATTCCTGCCCTGTGCAAAAAGAGCAGAGCAACATAAGTACTGTAGCAGCACCAGTTTTGCGCCTCAAAAGACCCCAAGGCATTCTCTATCCCACTTCTGAGACCGGCTCCCAGGGCCTACAACTCTGCCTCCTCCTACTGCCCCCATAGAGACCCACCTGTGGTGGGTACCCTGGTGGAGTGGTGATGGCCTGGTAGTAATGGAAGACGATGAGGATTAGATTCCAGTGACTGTAGAAGAAATGCCAGCAGAGGCGTGGCACTGAGTAGGTTCGGAGGATGAGCGGCAGGACACATAGGTAGGCGATGGCCACAATGGAGCCGGTCAGCACGATCACCAGTACCACAAACACCTGCCAACACCAGTGACGTCAGGTAGACACAGCAAGAAAGCTACACCCATAGGAAGTGCAGGAATTTTTCTCTGGGTAGGAACCTTGTCTCCAGAACTAGTGTGGGTTCACCAGAAAAACATCCCTCTGCTCCCCTAAAACATCCCTTTTCCTGCTGCCTGGGCATCACTTACCACCCCAAACCAGCGTATCACGTTGTCCACCAGCCAGTAGACAGGTTCAAAGGCAGCATCAACAGCAGTTTCACTGCCCCCAAAGGAGTTGTAGAGCAGGGAATGCAGGCAGACCTTGCCGTAGCGCCAGCGCTGCACCAGGCCTCGGAGCAGAGGTGGGCAGCGGCGCCTGTAGCCCAGGAGCAGAAGCAGGCGCAGGCAGAGGCGGGCTGGGCCCAACAACAGGCTCCACTGGCCACGCATGACTCCTAGAAGGGCATACTATAGTGAAGATCCGGCCTGAATCCTATTGCTCCCTACCTCACCAGTAGGAAGGCCCAGGGCACCAGCTTGGAGAGCAAGTACCCAGGTTAAGGCCCAGTTAGGACAGTCATCCACTATGGGAAGCAGAAAGGTCACTTCACTTTTCTACAGGACGTTCAGTGCTAGTGCCACAACCAGATTTCAGGAGGTAAGGACTGGACATTCTGAGCCTGCAGAAATCATATTTACATTATACTACATAAGTACACAGCAAATCCAACATACATACCTACATACCTAAAATAAAGGGCCACCGTAACCGCATAAGGGGGACCCAGGTGGCTCCAAATCAAAGGAGTCTTTAGAGCTGTCTGTGTAGACAGAAGAGTGGGCAGAGCACCACCAACATAGGCAAAGCTGCCCCCCTGTCTCAGCATGGCCAGTGCTGCCTGCCCCAAGTGGCACTTGCCTCACCACGTGCCCCACCAAGTGGATTACTGCCCCTAGATCTTCCTTGGTGCCATCTTAGTCTTGGCAAAAGATACTCTTCCTACCCTCCCCCCCTGCGCTGACGTTACAGGCCAGCAGAGACTCCATCTCGCGGCAGGACAGTTGGCCGCCCCTTGCATGACACTGGATGCTTTGTCTCTCATTCCAATCCCAGCCCCCTCCCAAGGTACAGCAGCGAAGACAACTTCAGATATTCAGAACAAGAGAGCAAAAGGCGGGGGACGGAAGCCGGCTCTCCCACGTCGTTAGTTCATGCAGCCCTCTCCGCGTAAGCCTTCCCCGGTCCACTTGTTATTCTCTGCAGCTGCGGCCCTTGGCCCCAGGCTTCCCAATCAACCCTTCCCAGCTCACCAGCTCTTTCCAGGGCTCCTTTGCAAGTGCCTCTGCGTCTGCTCTCTCTACCTTACGCAGCATGGGAGATCACTGCCCAGACGCTGACCAGAACCGAAGACACAGACGTTCTAACAGACTCCTTCTGTGACTCTCTCGATTCTGCAGATTAAGTCTTTTACCAGAAAAAAAATTATCTGATTTTCCTCTAGGACAGCCAGTGAGGCCTTCTGTCCTTAGCAACTCTGTTGTCTTATTTAACAGGCAGCTCAAAACCCAGTGGAAACTGGAGGAGACTGCTAGGCTACAAGAATGGTTTCAATTCAGTAACCGGAGCAATGTACTCTCCTTGCTCCCTGGCTCATCCCCACAAAGGGCCTTTCAAAGAAAGTACTTAATTACAGGCTCACAAGCCCTAAAGCAAAAAGTGCCAGCAGATAAGGCCTACAAAAAAAAACAGAGAAGGGCCAGGGATATAGCTCAGTGGCACAAGCGCCTGCCTGACAAGCACAAGGTCATGAGTTCGATTCCTGGTATCAAAAAAAAAATAAAAAGAAGACTGACAATTTGGGAAGGGCTGACCCACTGCACCAGGATAAAGAAACTGGCCATTCCTAATACCTCCTAGGAAGCTGAGAGAATTAAAGTGGAGTGTAGAAAAGAGACAAAGGTGAAAACCTCAGACCTTTTCTGAGTTGGACTCCTATTGCTTAGAACCATGATTTGGCTGAAGTATGAATTTACAAAAAAATAGCCACAATCAAATATAAGAGTGGAACAAAACAGACTGCCCCACAATAAATCTAGGTGACTTCTGGACTGTCCACACCACTGTACATTCCCTTACTACGGGTGAGTTTTCTATTTGCTAAAATACCTTTTATAGCAATAGTGTGCCAATCAGATATTCTTTACCTGTAATAAATGTGAATTATATACCACCTCAGAACTCCCTTTTAAAGAGAAAAAGATTCTCCAACTCTCTACTTTTCTGATATTCTGAACCACCTCCTGAATTCCTGAGCTCTACATCAAATGCCTACCTCACAGACTATATTTACCAACTCTTACTCCCTAATTCTGTCCCTAAGTAGTTCTGTGACCTTGGACAAATCACAAAACCCTAAGAATTTGCTATCTTTGTGTTCTCTTCAATAAAGGGATAAGATTAAATATTAAGGTCTGTTCTACCTTTAACCTTTTACAAATATATATATATATATATAGAGAGAGAGAGAGAGAGAGAGAGAGGGAGAGAGAAAGAGTATACACATGGTATAAATGAAACATTTATAAAGCACTCAGCACCATACGAGCCTCATGGAAGTACTCAGTAAATAACCTGTTTGGGTTGTGGGGCTGGGAACTGAACTCAAGGCCTCATGCATGATATACAAGCACTGTCCTGCCGAGTTATACCACCGGCCCTTTGTTTTTATTTTTATTTATTTATTTATTTTTTAACCAGAAAAGCCATAAACAATACAGAAAATACAAAGTTATACAGAATATAGTAGGGAATTAGAACTGGATGTTGTATTACATAGTTATCTTCACATTAGTTAACACAAAAACATTAAAGGAAATACCAAATTATAGATAAGATAGTAGGGAATTTGCACTGGATGCTGTATAATATAAAGTTATCTTCATTT